>VWZS01001740.1:905683-993440 GCA_013397075.1 Rhabdornis inornatus
AAGAAAAGAAAGGTCTTTCCTATCTTTCCTAAAACTATATGAATGTATCTCTGAGCGCTTGGCCTGAAATCAGTAAGGTTTTTACTTCGAGGAGAATTTAAGGCGAGGACGAGGCACATTTCTCTCCCGTCCTTCCCAGCAAGAGATCCTCCGCCGGCCTCGCGCAGGGCTCTCCTTTGTTCGGGGCCGGGCTGCGGGCCGGACGGANCTGCTGCTGCTGGGGCGGCCGCCGCCGGGGCAGGGGGCGGCCTGCGAGCCCGTGCGCATCCCGCTCTGCAAGCCGCTGCCCTGGAACATGACCAAGATGCCGAACCACCTGCACCACAGCACGCAGGCCAACGCCGTGCTGGCCATGGAGCAGTTTGAGGGGCTGCTGGGCACCAACTGCAGCCCCGACCTGCTCTTCTTCCTGTGCGCCATGTACGCGCCCATCTGCACCATCGACTTCCAGCACGAGCCCATCAAGCCCTGCAAGTCCGTGTGCGAGCGCGCCCGCGCCGGCTGCGAGCCCGTGCTGGTCCGCTACAGCCACGCCTGGCCCGACAGCCTGGCCTGCGACGAGCTGCCCGTGTACGACCGCGGCGTGTGCATCTCCCCGGAGGCCATCGTCACCGCCGAGGGCGCGGGTGAGTGCGCGGGGACCGGCCCCGGCGCGGGGACAATGACAATGGGGGCGGGCGGGGAGGGCAGCCCGGCCGGCCCCGCAGCCCTGCCTCCCCTCCCACAGCTCTCGGCTTCTCTCTGCTCTGCCCTCCGCTCTTGTGCTGTCTTTTCTCTGCCGTGTCGCTGCTGAAAAAGTTTTGCTGTTGGGCACAGAGTGTGTGTGACAAGTGACAGCCCCGCCGCCGTTCTGTGAGTGTGGGAGCTGCAGCCCTCGTTCCCCACGAACGGGAAGCGTTTCCACTCCACTCTGCGGTGATTGATCCATCGGCAGAGAATGAAGAGCCACCCAAGTGAGGGGCAGCCCCCAGGCTGCCGGCTCCCCTTCCCCCTCCCAGCTCATCTCTGCTTCTCTTCAGCCGCTCCCTCCCACAGCAGGTTGCTCCCCTCCCACTCCACGGACTGGGGAAAGATCTGTGCCCACAGGAGCCCCGGGCAGGAGCTGGGGGACCGGGGTGTCCCCACCCGCGTCCTATGCCGGTGGTGGCATATGCACACCTGAAGGGGAGAAAACATGCTCGTCGTGGTGGTTACAGGTTTCAGCCCAGGTTCGCCAGCGGGTCCCTGGGCTCTAGAATTATGCCAGGTGAGGAGAGTAGTGAAGCGCAGCACATTGTGTTTGGTTCCCAACGTCCCTGAAGCGACCAGATGCTGCCTGCTGCACCCATGTCAGCTCTAGTGCAGCCCTGGTGGTGGCTGTGACACCTGTGGCCTCACAGGGGCTGTTGGGGCTGCTCAGCTTTCTCGCTGCATCCTGCTTCTCCAGCTGAGCTCCCTGTGATCCCACAGGATGCCTGCTGCTGGCTGGCTGCAGTCCTGTCAGAGGCAGGAGTATCTGTGCACAGTCAGGTGAGGATTGCTGAATGTTCAGGCCGCCACCGAGCTACAAACCTGCTGTGGCTCGGGGATCCTGCTCTTGTCACAGCTGCCTTTGGGCTGGAGGAGTTGGCAGGACACGGCTCCAATGTGATGAACTGAGCAGCACAGAAATATTGAATACAGGGAGCTATTGAACAGGAAATTGAAGCAAGCTAGTGGGTGGTTATCACGAGTGAGCTCTGACCTTTTACAAAGTGACTACAGTTCCTTTGTATTTCATTTGCTGCTGGTGGAGCCAGGCTGCTGTTTTCTTCGATGCAAAGTTTCAGTGCTGGTGGCTCTGCCAGACTGCTCCAGCAGAGGAGTTGGAGAGCAGAGCTGGGGTGGGAGAGCAGACCAGAGGGGTCAGAGCAGAGCAGCACCCATGCACCCCACGAGCTTGTTGTGCTGCTGCCTGTCTCCTTCAGTGCCTACAGCTGCAGTACTGGGTTATGGGAGCTTGCTGCCAGGCAGTGGATCTCACCTCTCTGTCCTCCCCCAGCAGTGGCCTGGGAATGAAAGGGGGATTTTTCATGCTGTGCTCAGCACAGTGTTATACTGTGCTTCTGTCCCACTACCAAATGCTTTATGTGTCCCACTGCCAGTAATGCCAAACGCTGTAATTCCTGTTTTCTTCTCCTAACAAAATATCACGCTTCGGTTTCCTGACCGTGCTCCCCAGCTCAGCCTTCCCAGGTAAGCTGCTCTCTCCATCTCCATTTATTTACAGGCCAGACAAACCCTACTCTATTCTCTTCTGCGCCTCTTGAAACCTCCATACCATGGTATCTCTGGTCATTACTGCTGTTTCTAACTTCTCACTGCTTCCCTCTTGCCTTTTCCTTCTTTTTTCTCCAGTCCATGAATGCAACCATCTATTTTTGCCATCAGCTGCTTCTCTCTGAGGGCTGCAGTCCTGCTGGGGTAGTTTTGGGGAGATGTGGTTTTTGAACACCAAGCACCTTTCTCTGCAGCATTGAGGTGCTTTCAAAACCACCTTAAAAATGGCTCCAGCATGAGCAAGGTCTGGCAGGTCTGCAGCGATTTGAAAGCAATCACATTCAAATCTGGAGGGAGGAAGCTTGGCTGAAATCGCCCCCGAGTTACCTATTTCTGAGGACCTCAGCAGTACAATAACCTCTTTGAGGGATTCCAGGGCCAGATCCATGAAAACTCTCTTTCAGTGAATGAGAACTTGATGACATTCTCATTTCTGGGCTGAATATTTTGAACTGATGCATTATGCACCAGACTGAAAGAATCCTTCTTGAGGGAATAAAACTGTTCTTTTAGAAAGCAGAGGGAAGGATTCCTGTTCTAGGGAGAGGTGAGGTGAAGGCTTTAAAATCCAATACTCCAAATAAAAAACTGCAGCTCAGTAAAAGACACGAATAACCAACTGCTTGATGAGTAGTGTGCAGAATACCTGCTCTTATTTGCTTTTATTTATCTCCTAAGCATTCTAGCCCCTTCTGCTGTCTGTAAACTACCTCTAATAGAGCAGGCAGAAATATAATCCACTGTTTCATGGCTTTCTGTTGTAGAAGGGGCTTTTTCTATTCTTCAGAAGTGAAATCTTGTTTTTGCTTTCATTATTTTGCTACCTGTAACAGGGTTCTACTGTTTCCTTTCNGCATTCTAGCCCCTTCTGCTGTCTGTAAACTACCTCTAATAGAGCAGGCAGAAATATAATCCACTGTTTCATGGCTTTCTGTTGTAGAAGGGGCTTTTTCTATTCTTCAGAAGTGAAATCTTGTTTTTGCTTTCATTATTTTGCTACCTGTAACAGGGTTCTACTGTTTCCTTTCCTCTTGAGATTTCTGCATTATTGCTGGTGAACATTAGAATGTTTGTCTCGTCCCTTCCATAAGGGAGCAGCCTTAAGGATGATGTAGTCAGAGCAGGGGCTGAGTCCACAAGCCCAATTTCCATCAGTTACATTCCCTGCATCCCAGTAGCTTGTGACTGTTGCAAAATATGGAGGAAGTGTGGTTGGTTAAAATCTGTGATAAATCTCAGTAAGAAGTTCACTTTCAGCTGTTGAGGCAAAGTCCACCACAGATGTGGAATCTAGGACCTTTTTCCATTTGAGTTCAGGTGGTGAGAAAGATCTGGGCACTCCCTGTCACAGCACCTCGGGGCTGCTGACATGGTGAAGGGGTGAAGCAGCTGCTGCAATGTCTGTGATGGAGAAAGCTGACAACAGTGCTGTGTTTTGGGCTCACTTAGAGGAATAGCACACCCCCCCAGGCTTGTGCTTGTCTCCAAAGCCTGGGTGGGAGTGCTGATGGGGAGGTCTTAGTTCCTCAAGGTACGGAGACTGGCTTAAAAGAAGTGTCATGTGGGAAGTGTGACAGAACTGTATGTTTCTCAATTTTTCATTCTCTTTGGGAAACCTCCGGGTTTCCCCAGAGAGGGATGCAGAGGGATGCTGCAGGCATGGTGTGAGTGTTCTGGAGGTGAGTGTGGTGCTGAGTATTTTGCCTTTTTGTGGAGGATCCAACAAATCATCATCCAGGATGGAGGATGAAAGAGCACCTTGACAATACATTAACACCCCAGATGTTAGATGTCAGATTAGTGCATGCTAATGTTTGAAGTCTCATATGGCATTTATCCCACATCCTGTGCTTTTTAGAGGTGAAAGTGGTTCTGCTGGCAGACATTGGTACAAGCTGTCTTACATCTCTGGGAGGTTCATATGTTTCAGTCTTCACGTGCATTTGCTTATTCTTCCTCCAGTCTATCAGATTATCTGCTTCCCTCATTCAGGACCCTGTCAAACCTTCTTGGGTCTGTGAAGCAGCAGGAACTGCTGAGAGACAAAATTGCCTCAAATCTAGAATTTCAGAGGCAGGACCTGTCTTTTTTGCAGGTAATAAGTGGCCAGTGTTGGTGTTGGGAGGCTGACTAAAAAAGCATCTTCCACATATGTCCTTGGCTGCTACTGCCTAGCAGAGTGTTTATGTCTCAAGTGAAATGTTTATTCCTGTTTTGAAGAGGGAACTAGCAACAAAACCAGAGCAGTGTGATGGATACTGTGCATGTTGGAAGACAGATTTGTCAGGCAGCTTGTCTCGCCATATCTTATTTACATAAGAATGTAGCTTGAAGGCATGTTGGCCTGTTAATAAGATGTTGGAGGAAAGGGAAGCAACATCACAAGGTATCAACCATGTGTAGTTAACACCCAAACTATCATAAGATGTCTAAGGAGAACTTTGAAATCTTTTTTTTTAAAACAACACCATCTCTTAAACATTAAAGACAATTACAGATTATTCACGTGATGGACACCTATTTTCTTAAATCATATGTGAAGCCGTGATTTCTCCATGTTGCCCAAGTCCTCCATGTCTGCCTGGATGAGTTCTTAGTAACCCATTATGTTAATTTGGCATTGGAGGCTTAAAAGACAAATGAACAAGCCATTTCTCATGCTTATTTCTTATATAATATTAACTTAATTTCCAAAACAGTGGTTTCCAAGCTCCGGATCAAATTTGTTCTGACTCAGTCTTTGCCTAGTTCTGCTTAGAGCAGTTGCTGTGCATGATGGTGCTGAGGGTGTTACAGACTGTGTTGAGGATGAGCAGTCTTGCCCAGGTTATTGTTTATAAAGTTGGGATTTGTTTAGGTCTTTGCTTAAAACTTGGGAGCAGCCTCATTTCTCAGTTAAATAACAAAATTATTGCAAGCTTCAAGCCTGAAACAGGACAGGAGAAGCTAATAAGAGAATTTAAATCTTAGTGATGAAGATACCACCAATGGTATGAGGTGCTCACTACAGTTCAGCTGCCTTTGTAGGCTGAGATTTTACAGTCTAAGCATTTAGTCAATACCTGGGCCATTAAATGTCATCAAAACCTGGTGGGATTTGTTATGAGGAATATGTTATGTGGAACAGCCATGTTGCTGGCTGCTCTACAACTTGGAGTTTGAGTTCTTTTTATTAAATATTAACTAGCAACAATTTTCCTAACACCTGGCTTTTCCTTGCATGTTTTTGCAACCAACTTAGCAAAGATCCTCGCTGTATTAAGAGCTGAAGTAAATGACAATGAATTAATGCATTGTGGAAGGGTTGCCTAATTAATGGAGCTCACAGATATCTCAATCTCAAGAAGGTACCCAAGCAGCAGCCACTGGCTGTGGTTTAGCTCTTTGGAGCACGGTGCCTGGAGTGACTTCAGTGATAGCTAGGTCATATTCTTTAACCATAATGACAACCAGGATTGTGTTACTTTTGGCCTTCCTCTGCCTTTTAACATTTTTATTTTTTTAAACCGTGATATAGGAAAGATGTTTGCTCAAAAGTAGGTATTACCAAGTTGTTTCTCTTTTTCAAACCTCTCATCCAAGTCTGTGGTTGCAGGCATTGTTATTTTGTACACTTACTGTTTTAAGCGGCTTTTATTTAGCTCTCAGTGTTTTGTTTTGGTTTTTTAAATATAGAATCCCTCTGAAAAACAATTAATTAAGATGGCATATTGAAAAAAACAGTTTGGATTTTTTGTCCCCTGCTCCTAAACAAAATTTAATAGGAAACTTTTGGGTTGGACCTTTGGACAGTATTCCCCTCTTTGGCAATCCTGCTAATCATCACTGACAGGTATTTATTTCAGAGAGATTGCTTTGCATAGACAGAACATGGCAGAAGGTTTGGCCNAAGCATTCTAGCCCCTTCTGCTGTCTGTAAACTACCTCTAATAGAGCAGGCAGAAATATAATCCACTGTTTCATGGCTTTCTGTTGTAGAAGGGGCTTTTTCTATTCTTCAGAAGTGAAATCTTGTTTTTGCTTTCATTATTTTGCTACCTGTAACAGGGTTCTACTGTTTCCTTTTCTCTTGAGGTTTCTGCATTATTGCTGGTGAACATTAGAATGTTTGTCTCGTCCCTTCCATAAGGGAGCAGCCTTAAGGATGATGTAGTCAGTGTTTGTCCTTGTCAGAGCAGGTGCTGGGTCCACAAGCCCAATTTCCATCAGTTACATTCCCTGCATCCCAGTAGCTTGTGACTGTTGCAAAATATGGAGGAAGTGTGGTTGGTTAAAATCTGTGATAAATCTCAGTAAGAAGTTCACTTTCAGCTGTTGAGGCAAAGTCCACCACAGATGTGGAATCTAGGACCTTTTTCCATTTGAGTTCAGGTGGTGAGAAAGATCTGGGCACTCCCTGTCACAGCACCTCGGGGCTGCTGACATGGTGAAGGGGTGAAGCAGCTGCTGCAATGTCTGTGATGGAGAAAGCTGACAACAGTGCTGTGTTTTGGGCTCACTTAGAGGAATAGCACACCCCCCCAGGCTTGTGCTTGTCTCCAAAACCTGAGTGGGAGTGCTGATGGGGAGGTCTTAGTTCCTCAAGGTACAGAGACTGGCTTAAAAGAAGTGTCATGTGGGAAGTGTGACAGAACTGTATGTTTCTCAATTTTTCATTCTCTTTGGGAAACCTCCGGGTTTCCCCAGAGAGGGATGCAGAGGGATGCTGCAGGCATGGTGTGAGTGTTCTGGAGGTGAGTGTGGTGCTGAGTATTTTGCCTTTTTGTGGAAGATCCAACAAATCATCATCCAGGATGGAGGATGAAAGAGCACCTTGACAATACATTAACACCCCAGATGTTAGATGTCAGATTAGTGCATGCTAATGTTTGAAGTCTCATATGGCATTTATCCCACATCCTGTGCTTTTTAGAGGTGAAAGTGGTTCTGCTGGCAGACATTGGTACAAGCTGTCTTACATCTCTGGGAGGTTCATATGTTTCAGTCTTCACGTGCATTTGCTTATTCTTCCTCCAGTCTATCAGATTATCTGCTTCCCTCATTCAGGACCCTGTCAAACCTTCTTGGGTCTGTGAAGCAGCAGGAACTGCTGAGAGACAAAATTGCCTCAAATCTAGAATTTCAGAGGCAGGACCTGTCTTTTTTGCAGGTAATAAGTGGCCAGTGTTGGTGTTGGGAGGCTGACTAAAAAAGCATCTTCCACATATGTCCTTGGCTGCTACTGCCTAGCAGAGTGTTTATGTCTCAAGTGAAATGTTTATTCCTGTTTTGAAGAGGGAACTAGCAACAAAACCAGAGCAGTGTGATGGATACTGTGCATGTTGGAAGACAGATTTGTCAGGCAGCTTGTCTCGCCATATCTTATTTACATAAGAATGTAGCTTGAAGGCATGTTGGCCTGTTAATAAGATGTTGGAGGAAAGGGAAGCAACATCACAAGGTATCAACCATGTGTAGTTAACACCCAAACTATCATAAGATGTCTAAGGAGAACTTTGAAATCTTTTTTTTTAAAACAACACCATCTCTTAAACATTAAAGACAATTACAGATTATTCACGTGATGGACACCTATTTTCTTAAATCATATGTGAAGCCGTGATTTCTCCATGTTGCCCAAGTCCTCCATGTCTGCCTGGATGAGTTCTTAGTAACCCATTATGTTAATTTGGCATTGGAGGCTTAAAAGACAAATGAACAAGCCATTTCTCATGCTTATTTCTTATATAATATTAACTTAATTTCCAAAACAGTGGTTTCCAAGCTCCGGATCAAATTTGTTCTGACTCAGTCTTTGCCTAGTTCTGCTTAGAGCAGTTGCTGTGCATGATGGTGCTGAGGGTGTTACAGACTGTGTTGAGGATGAGCAGTCTTGCCCAGGTTATTGTTTATAAAGTTGGGATTTGTTTAGGTCTTTGCTTAAAACTTGGGAGCAGCCTCATTTCTCAGTTAAATAACAAAATTATTGCAAGCTTCAAGCCTGAAACAGGACAGGAGAAGCTAATAAGAGAATTTAAATCTTAGTGATGAAGATACCACCAATGGTATGAGGTGCTCACTACAGTTCAGCTGCCTTTGTAGGCTGAGATTTTACAGTCTAAGCATTTAGTCAATACCTGGGCCATTAAATGTCATCAAAACCTGGTGGGATTTGTTATGAGGAATATGTTATGTGGAACAGCCATGTTGCTGGCTGCTCTACAACTTGGAGTTTGAGTTCTTTTTATTAAATATTAACTAGCAACAATTTTCCTAACACCTGGCTTTTCCTTGCATGTTTTTGCAACCAACTTAGCAAAGATCCTCGCTGTATTAAGAGCTGAAGTAAATGACAATGAATTAATGCATTGTGGAAGGGTTGCCTAATTAATGGAGCTCACAGATATCTCAATCTCAAGAAGGTACCCAAGCAGCAGCCACTGGCTGTGGTTTAGCTCTTTGGAGCACGGTGCCTGGAGTGACTTCAGTGATAGCTAGGTCATATTCTTTAACCATAATGACAACCAGGATTGTGTTACTTTTGGCCTTCCTCTGCCTTTTAACATTTTTATTTTTTTAAACCGTGATATAGGAAAGATGTTTGCTCAAAAGTAGGTATTACCAAGTTGTTTCTCTTTTTCAAACCTCTCATCCAAGTCTGTGGTTGCAGGCATTGTTATTTTGTACACTTACTGTTTTAAGCGGCTTTTATTTAGCTCTCAGTGTTTTGTTTTGGTTTTTTAAATATAGAATCCCTCTGAAAAACAATTAATTAAGATGGCATATTGAAAAAAACAGTTTGGATTTTTTGTCCCCTGCTCCTAAACAAAATTTAATAGGAAACTTTTGGGTTGGACCTTTGGACAGTATTCCCCTCTTTGGCAATCCTGCTAATCATCACTGACAGGTATTTATTTCGGAGAGATTGCTTTGCATAGACAGAACATGGCAGAAGGTTTGGCCGTGAAGAGAAATGGAGCAATAGAAAGTCAGTTGTTTGGAGTTTTTTAAAGGGCTTTTTTTCCCTCCCTCTGTCTGCCTTACAGCTGAAGGTGTCAGCAGTCCTGAGCATCTCCTGGTCAGGAGAGGCTCTGTCCATCAGGCTGCTGGGGACAGGGATTTCACAGGGGCTGGGAGGGTGCTCACACCCACCTAAGATGGGTGGCCTGGACGCTCTTGCAATCTCCTGTCTGGTAGGTAAGCAGGGACCAGACTGTATGAGTTCAGCTGGGGACAGGGTCAGAGAAATGAGAAGGCTTTCCTGACGGA
Source organism: Rhabdornis inornatus (assembly GCA_013397075.1). NCBI lineage: Eukaryota > Metazoa > Chordata > Aves > Passeriformes > Rhabdornithidae > Rhabdornis > Rhabdornis inornatus. The sequence goes on from VWZS01001740.1 coordinate 915,230, forward strand.
TGTCACCCAGTGGCAGAGGTCTCCAGTCCCCTCCATGAGCCCGTGCTCCTGTCCCTCTGTGGGAACCAGCCATCCCTGAATAGACATGAATGCATTGGAAAGGAGAAGCATCAAGGCAAGGTCAGAACTTGCCTGGCCCAAGCCCTCCCAAGTCTGGAAATAAACCATGAACTGATGTGTGGGTACCTGTTCAGCCCTGCTTTGCTCACCCATGGGCACCACGTTCTGACCACAGGGCTGCACTGCTGCCTTTGTGCAGGCACAGAAACAGGAGGCACTTCCACTGATGGGTGCTTTGCACACAGAGTCTGAGTTACTCTGGCTGAATTACTCTGGCTGCATTCACAGCTGCTTTGTTGGGTATTACTGGGTTGGGGTAGGACAGGTGACCTGGCAGTGCAGAATTAGGAGATGTGTTGTAATTTGGTTAAAAATAAGTTGTGTACCTAAGAGTGTGTGGGAATATCTGGCCTAAAGCAGGTTAGTTCCATGCTTGTTGGCAGGACCAGTTTATACTGGCTGTGTCAAGTGCTCACCTCCTTGTGTTGGTGTGAGCTGAAAGGACATTTCTTCAGCCAACACCCACGAGCATCACACTCCACGTGGGCCAGGGAAGGCTGTGAACCCTTTACTGGGCCCTGGTTTATTTTGAGTTGTAATTTCAGTGTGAATTGGACTAGGTTTGCTCAAGCACTGTGAAGCCACACCTGCTTGGATCCAGCCTTGGTTTAGGTAGGGACAATGCACTTCCTTTTTCCTTCTATGGATGGAAGATGGTAAACATTCAATCTGATAATTCTGTTCTCCATGGTGAAGATTTTTTTCTGTCCCTAGTAACAATTTTGATGGAATGGGGAATGTGCTTTGGAGGTATGAACAAACTATCCCTGAAATGCCTGTTTTGGTAGGAATTTTAGCTTGCTGGGCCATATGAAAACCCAGAGGAGTTGGCTTGGTCATATGCAGATGGCCTCCAGGAAAACTTGAGAATGTGGCCAAGGCAACTGAGTGGGAGGGGCAGTGGATCTGGAGAGCTTTCTCTGCAGGGGTTTGGGATGCCCAGAGTGGTGAAACATCAGTCCTGGGTATGTAGAGAAGCCTATATGGCCACCTCTCTGTGGCTGGTGGCTGGAGGGTTTTTTTGTCTGTAGTTGGAGCAGATGGGAGGATTATCAGCCCATAGACCTGAGTGCTCTCTATGCTTTTACCACATCAGAAGGAGTTGTTGATTTAAAGCTATAGCTTGGCTGAATGAACAAGATAATTGGCCCAGGAGAGGAAGAATGAGAAGTGTGGTTATCCTTTTGTTTGCCATTTGCAAGAGGGAAGCCATTTCAATTCCTCTTTCATCACATCCTGGAATACCAGAATGCATTTTATAAAATATAAAATGCATTCTTAATGCATTGAGAATAACTCAGGTGAATAATCAAAATCAAACATGTAAGTAAAACCCAGCTTGTATAGTTTGACTTGTTACAAGACAGCATGGTGAAGATTCAGAGGTTCTTCTATGGAAGCACTTGATTGCAAAGATCAGATTGGCTCCATAAAAATGTTGGGTTTTTTCTATAAACTAAGATCCTGTAGTAGTTTGGAACTTTCTTTGCAAGGAAATGGATGTGATGTTTTATTAGCATCAAGATACTGAATATAAAAGAGCATCTATTCAATCTCTCTATGCTATTTCCTATACCCTTTGCTCTTTATGTTGGTTAGAACAATTATTCCTGAAGTCTCAAATTTTTTTAAAGTTAATTATTATGTGAGGGAATTAGTTGTTTTTCAGTTTTACTCTTGCCCTGACTGTGATTTAGTTGCATCCTCATTTAAGTAAATGAAGTTTCATGTTGCTCTAAGTAGTATAAGTATTCATTAAGTGGAGATTTTTTTTTTTAAGGATGGCAAAATTAGAAGGTTAGCTAAGTAATATTACTTTTCTTGTAAACAGGTATTTACAGGATTTGTGATTAAGTAATGATCCTGGCCTTTAAAATTTAATCCACACATCTAAAGTGTTCATGAATACTGAATATCATGAGTGTCCTGGGCTGTTTTACAGCAAATGCTTGAAGCTCAGGCTGCAGGAGAGGAGCTTTTTTTACATTTGTTCTACATTGTAAAGGCAGTGGCCTTGCCCCCATGATTGTGTAAGAATCTAAGAAAGATGATTGCAGGATTCCAGACTCCAGAATTGGAAGAGCAGCATAAATGACTAAGTGTGCAAAATTACAGACGGGCTTTTTCTTTGAAAGCTCATTTGTTTTTCCATTTTATGTGCCATTCTAATTAAGTGTCCTCCCAATTCTTGTTCCTCCTGCATTTATTTTGTCCTTAGCTCATTCAAGGTTATATGCATTAACATACTTGTTTTTCATGATGAAATATATGTCTAAACCCATTAAATTGTGTGATTTAATAAATAGGTTTGAAATGATGAATTTTAGTAATGTGGGACACACTCCACTTACGAATGTGTCTGAAAGCAGTTCTTTGGGCATAGTGCCTTTTTAAACTTCTGTTCCTTATCTCTCCTTCAGAGTAATCAGTATGTTTTTAAACTGAGGGGAAGGTCTGAAACATTTATTTTGGCATTTACTTCCACAGTATGATTATGGTTGGTTGATTTGATTTCCTCAGTAACCAAAAAAATCCCCAAAAGTAATTTCTCCTTCATCATCTAATTAAATGCAAACACTACACGTGTTTTCTGTGGGTGATCAAAATTCGTGCCATAAATGTCAACCCTTGTCTGAAACCTGCCAGTCTGTAGCAATGGAAATGGGATCGTTAGTCTGCTTCAGCATTTAACATGATATGCTGGATTAATGTGAAATTTGGGTAAAACATTGTGTCAGCTTTAGTGGACTGACCTCTAGAATATTACAAACTGTTTATTAGTAAAGTTATTAAGTTTCCACGTACTAAATGTTAGAGAAAGAGAAAATATTGTAAAATATGTGTAGTAAAATAACCCAATATTAAAAATATTAACATTTCTTTACATATTTTCCAAATCCATTCCAGATTTCCCTATGGATTCTAATAATGGCAACTGCAGAGGTGCCGGCATGGGTAAGTACATTTTTATAAAACTGTATAATAAGTTGTAGACTTTCAAATCCTTTAAATATTTAATTAAGAGGGGTGCTAAGCAATAAATACTTAAATACTTAGTATTGACTGAGAATGCTGTAGATTGTGCTTTTGCATTCCATGGGCAGGTGGGATTTGGGACTGGTCAGCCTCAAAATGTCCATCAAAGCAAAAGGGCTGTGCTGATCTTATTAAAAGTTTTGTCTTGAGCAGGGAGAGTAATCATTAAATTGATTTTTTTTCCCTGGGCAAAACCAGTGAAGATAATGGTTCATTCTGACCTTAAAGTTTTCAAATTAAATTTAGTACTCTTTGTAGATAATGGCAGTACTCATGTTAGCCTGAGGAGATTGGGGGTGGCACCTTTTTCCAGCAAGTCTCCTGTTGCTTTTTGTTTCTGTTTTGGTTTTGCTGGAACTGTATCAAACTGGATAAAACCCCTTGAGAATTACCACTACTTGGCAATGCAAAGCAGCAAAGCCCAGGATATAATATATATTGAATATAATACTATATTATATTATTATATATAATCATTATGAAATAGATATAATAATTATGGAATAATAATTACAGGAATATGAATCTTTTGCTCAAGCAAGCCAATGAGTGTAGATTTCCTTGGATTTTGTTATGATTCCATCCAAAGTTCTCCTCTCAGGTCTTTGTCAAGAAATTGAGACTTGGAAGCCTAGAATTGACCTCCATGTCTTTCCTTCTGCAGAGGTGCTGATGAGCTGCAGTGAGCACTGATGTTCACTTCAAGAATATAAACACCAAAGCATGGTTGTTGAATCTCTCATTAGATATCTATATATATATAATTTCAGCAGTTAGCTCTGTGACCAAATTGCAAAAAGTAATGCCCAGTTTATAATACAGTTTAAAAATTTAATCAGTAGGTCCCAATGTGAAAGCAGCTATATTGGTGCAAAATGTTCTTTAAATCACAGTGCATACCCTATAGAAACCCAGCTACAGTTAAAAAAAAAAACATTAAAAAAGCCCCTTAACAAGCTTTGTTTTAAATTGTCTTGAACATGAGACCATGTCTGGAAGACTTGCTAAAGATATTTGTTACTAATGTTGTACTAATGTTACTTTGTTGGTTGAAGCTATTTTCAGTTGTGTGGCATTGAGAAAGTAGGGATTTCATGCTCAGTGTGGACTGTACAAAGAGCATACAAGTTTCCCTTTGGGTATGAAAGCAAAGCTGTATGCTCTGTGTCACCTTATATCAAAAGTATGTAGCATATCTTTACTGCTGCCTGTCCATAGGCATGGAGAAGGCATGCAATTCCAGTGAGTGACCCTGCAGTGGAAGAGGAAATTTCAGTCATATTGTTACATATTGTTGTGATGCTTTTCAATGCTGAAGGCAGAACCAGACCTAAAAAATCGCATGGATTTTTTTTTTTAGATCCCAGACCTAAAAGAATCCCATAGAAAATAGGATAAGGATGCACAGAAAAATTGCTGATGAAATATCTGCTGATATCACTGCCTTTTACTGTACATACATCAAATTGATGATGCCACTGCCTTCTACTGTACATACATGATTTCTCATTCAATGTGCTACATCTGTGTGAACTGACAAACACAGTTGGATCACCTAAAAGGCCATGTTTCAGAATGGCTTTATTTTTATGTTAAGTAAATCTGTGGTTTTGCCATTGTAAATAGAGACTTTTTGTTTGTTTTGCAAGTAGCAAATGGATGTATTTTCTTTTTAAATCCCATTATCAGCTTTGTGGTTTCTGCATCTTATTGCTTGTGCTGCTGTGCATGGTCACAGGGAACAGTACTCATGGGTTATCCCTATTTGAGACACTTGTTTTTCCATGGCAGTGTCTGCTGGCAAAACCTTCCCTCCAAGTCTGCATGGAGGTTTTTTGGGAGACCTTTTTTACCTCTCTTGGCAGTGAACTACATTGTTTTCTGCTTCATCCCATGCTCCTCAAGTGTCTTAGAAAATTTTCTAGAGTGTTTTTTTTATGCTTTGTTTATCTGGGAAGTATTTGCCGGTTTTGAGTGCTTGTACAGGTCAGTATTACAGCCAGGTTTTTGATCATGGCACATAGATTTAAGAGGACACACATATTTCTTGGTAGCAATCCATGGGGAAAACCATTCTCCCGTGTAGTCCATGTCTTTTGGCATTTACAGAGTGAAGTTTTCAAAGACAGAGATTTTGAGCAGTTGGTAGTCCCATATTTACTTGAAAAGAAATTTTAATGGCTAGCTGTGATCTCAGTGGGAGCCTCTGCTGCCTGTCTCTGCTTGGGACACACCATTGTTGTGGTCTCAGAGCTCTTCTGGTAATTCTGGCAGCTCCTGAGGAGGCTGTCAGGTAGGATGGGATTTTCCCTCAGCATCAGGCTGTGCAGTACATTTTTATAGCCACCTTTTCTGGGTGTTCCTGCTCCCTGGGGCAAGGTCAACATTTGCCTTCTTTTGAAAATCACTGTAGCAGGAATTGGGAGTGAGGAATTGGTTCTGGCTCTGACTTTAGAACTGACCTTGGCAAATGACTTTTGTGTTAGTTTCTGTATCTCTGAATAGTAATTAGGAATAATGCGGCATTTTGTACAGTTCTTTTAAATGTAAATTTAAAATGTTGTTGGACTTGAGTGCTGAGGTGCCTGTGTGAGCATGGGTCATAGGAGCAGATCTTTTATGCCCTGTTTCAAGGCAGCTTATAAAAGGAGCTGTAATTTGGCCTACGGTATCCATGAGCTCACAAAGGCAGAAGGGAAGCCAAAAATAATTTCCCTTCTTTGCTTTTGTTATTTTAACACAAATGCCTAGAAATATTAAAGTCTGTAGGACTCTATATATAGATTCCTGAGGATGTGTTTGAAATTCAAGGAAATAATATACTTTTGTTTTGAAATGTTTTTTTCTTTCCTGTATTTTTAACTACAAAAATTCTTCCAATGGAAAATAAAAAATTATTTGAGAAGTCGGTAACCCTATGATTCCATCTCCTTTTAAATTTTTTAATATGCAGGAATCTTTATAGCAAATAAAAGTTCTTTTTCAAACTCTTCATGTTGAATTTAACTAAATCACTAGCTTATAGGCATTGATATTTAGAGTGATGGTGTATAGAAATAAGCTGCATTAAATCTACTTCCACTTGTGCCAAATCAAATGTCAAAATAGATGGCCATGCATGTGTAATACTGGGATCTGCTGTTTGAAATTACTCCACCAAATCATGCTTAGACACTAGTGTAAAATAAGTAAATATTTGCAGTAGAACAGCCAGCCCTGAAATACCAGTGGTGTTAATGAATACCACTGTGGGTCTGGAGTTTCAGCATTAGCATACCCTAGGCACTAATGAAAATGTTTTTGCCTCTGTTAGAGTTCCCAGCTCTCTGGCATCTGCACCTTTGGAAATGCTGCTCTGACAGTGCTCATTTGTGTTGTTTTTTGAAGGCTATCTCTCTGGCCACAAGGGATTTCTCTATTTTCATTAAACATGGGCTTCTGGGTCATAATAAAACTGTGTAAAATTTACACAATTCCTAGTGGTGAGTTGGATGGACCTCTCAGCAACCTGATCTAGTTGAGGATGTCCCTGGATGGCCTTTAAAGGTCCTTTCCAATGCCAACTATTCTATGAATGCCTGCTAGCCAGAATATCCCAGTTTGCTAAACTAACCTGAGATACACAGTATTAAAAAAAAAAGTTCAATCATGCACTGCCATAGTATTTTCTTTCTGTGTCTCTGTTACGGTTTGCATGATAAAAGGAACAGAAAGGAGGGAATTCCTTAAGTCTAGTGCAGAAGAGAGAACAGCATTCCAAGGATGGAATTACAGCACCTGTGAGCACAGGATTGAAACCTTGAATTGGCTTAAAATGATGATGTTGTCACTTCAGACTCAAAGCCTGTGTGTCTTTGTTGTTGTGGTGTTGTGGTTTGGGATTATTTTTTTAACTTCAGTATGTCAGGTTTTCTCCTAAAAAACATTTAAGGTCTCATTTAAGTCCCACATCTCCCAGCAGAACAGACCAGGAATGCCCTGTGGTTTCAGTGAAATTTTTGTTAGGTGTGAGCTGAAGGTTTTGGGAAGATTTGTCACTGACTACATGCTCTTTTCTTTCTAAACAAAGCTTTCTGTTTCTGTAGACCGCTGCAAGTGCAAGCCTGTAAAAGCCACCCAGAAAACTTACCTACGCAACAACTACAACTACGGTGAGAACAGCTGCATGGCCAGCTCCCAGATGTTTCAAGGCTGCAGGAGGGGGAAAGTTTTCATTTAAAAAGCCTAAAAAGTTCACAGTTACTGATGGTAACCCAGTATTCCTTATTACAGGAGGAGGGTGTGGTCTGAAACGTTTCCAAATTAGAAGGATGAAGGGGATTAGTTTAAAATGTTAGTACAAGAGTATCTTTGTTGAGTTGTTTCAGTTTTGGTTCAGGCATTTGGGGTTCAAGTACTTCTCTAGAGTGAACAGTGGTGCAACAAAAATGACATTGTGGGCTGCTGTGCCTGAAGTGCCTCTGTGATTTCCAATATGCTCAGCTTCTGCAGAAGGGGATGTTCTTGGTGGCTTTCATGCCCACTAGCTCTCCATGAGATCTAACAGGTTCTTTTCCTTCTGGTGTGTCAAAGCCAGCAATGAGCATCTTGCCAGCTGTGTTACGCTGTCAGTAACACCTGTAAATGTGCACATGGCCTGCTCTTTGGGCATATCACAGCTCCAGGCTCATGTTTTTCTTCATACTGTTTGTTTCAAGCAAATTAGGCCAATGAAGCCACTGAATACATATCACAGGAACTGAACAATTGGGCCCTTCCTTATTGCAAAAACCAGGCCTTGATCAGTTACATAGTTTTAAGTCATAACAAACATAATTCAGCCAACCACCATGCACCATGATGTGAACATGTAATAGTTATATACCTTGTTTTTCTACCTCTAATTCAGCTGAGTCACTTTCACACAGTCCTTTTCTACTTAGCTGAAGTAGCAGCCTGAGCCATGATTTTACAAAAGTAACAAGGCCCTTATTTTATAAGGCCTTACCTATATGCAACACTTCCTTTTTTCCCATTAATCAGGCGAAGAGCCTTAGGTTCAGTGAATTTTAAGGCTTTATTTAAATGGTAGCAATTGTATAATATTTATTAGGATTAAACATATGTAAAACCAGAGTCAGACAATCGTCTTTTAAAAATAGTTGCTGTTAAAAGCTTTAAAATTATAATTGCATTCAAACACTTTTTTGGCCACTGGTCAGTTTTATTTTGGAGGATTTGTTTATAAAAAAATTAGAGTGACTCTTCTCTAGTCAGAAACTGCATATGGCAGAGTCATTGAGCATGCTCCTGTCCATTTTCTCAAGCTTTTGCAATTAAATAGTTTTGAAAAGGCACTTGAAGTATCTCCAAGCTAAAGCAATATTTTATTTTGAGATCTTAAAAGGTTTTGAGAAAGGGGATCACTTTGGGTAGATTGTGCATACTAGATGCACAAGTTAGTGTTTGTTGGCAACTGTATTTAATGTACCTGCAATACACACTGGTTAACAGTTGTTATGGGCAATGCATGTGAAGTGAGGAGATGTGTAAGTCCATGGTTTTCTTTCTGCTATGTTACCTTTTTCATATGGGAGACATTTGGAATTTGGGGTATCTCCTATTTGTAGTGTGGAAGGGGATTCTTGTTTGCAGGCTGTGAGTGATGTGGCATTCTCCAGAGCATGACCTCTGGGTTGGCTTTGCATTTGCATGTGGTATCAGTTCACTGGTCACCACAAGAGAATGAAAAGCTTTGCCTTTTAAAGGCAACCTTTCCTCCTGTGCAACTTAAGGCAAAAAGAAAGGGCAAGAGAGGAAACAATTGGAGAGGTCATTGGGTCAAGATCAGGAGCATTTGGAGTTCATGAAGAGCAGAGCAGATTAGTGCTGGGTCACTGGAGAGAATAGAAAAGGTAAGGGCCTGTCATCCAGCAGAAATAGTGATATGAGAAGTTTTAATGCACATTCAGTTTTTGTGTAAGGTTCAGAGTGATAAAGTTTGCTCATCTGTACTGCAGGTGGTCAAAGAGGGAACAGCCACACCTCAAGGGAGAGCATACAAGAAATAGATTTAATATATTTAATATGGAAAGGGTGAAAAAGGAAGGAAGGAAGTCAAAGGCCAGCTTAAACAGGATGTAAATTGAACTGGTACATAACTCCTGCTCCTGATCATATTATTAAGACACACACTGAGCTACCTGGACTTCCTTGGTGGAGGGTGAAGTAATGAAGAGATGGAGGCAGAGACATTGCAGCAGTTCAGAGAGGTCACCAAGAACAGCTTGGGAGTGACCTGCATTATCTGCTGCTTCTAACAAGGCTCTTTTTGACTTCTTCCCAGTCATTCGGGCTAAAGTGAAGGAGGTGAAAACTAAATGTCACGATGTCACTGCAGTAGTGGAAGTAAAGGAGATCCTGAAATCTTCCCTAGTGAACATTCCAAAGGACACTGTAAACCTTCACACGAATTCTGGCTGCCTGTGCCCACTGCTCAGTGCCAATGAGGAATACATCATCATGGGCTACGAGGACAAGGAGCGCTCCAGGTGACTCTTCCTGTGTTATCCTTGCAAACAACATTTGTTTTTACTGCTCCTCTGCCATGAAGCTGAGTGTCAGAGCCAAAAGGAAGGAAAGCTTGGTGTGGGTGTCTGTACATCTCCTTCATGGTATTCAGGGAGGGCAGGGCTCTCTGCAGACACAGAGGTCTCAGTGTTGTGTGTGTTGGGTTGCACAGCCTCTTGATGGAGTTGTCTCTGTTGTGCAGGTTACTCTTGGTGGAAGGCTCCATAGCTGAGAAGTGGAAGGAACGTCTTGGTAAAAAAATAAAGGTAAGAAAATACCTCTCACCACAAGTCAAATGTTGTGGGTGCCATAAAACATCTACCTATCTTTTCAAAATAGGGGAAGAAAATGCCAGTTTCTTCTTCTTAATTAATATCACTTACCAAAAACTAACTTGGAGTGTTACTTGCTGTATTACTTAGAATTGGATGCTGAGTAGATTAAAGGGATACATTGAATTTCCCCAAAGTATCCCAGTGTAGCAGCAGTCAAAACCTCTGTCTCAAAAAAGCAAACAGTAGGAGTTTTTTAAATCTGTAGGCATGCTGTGCGTTCCACAACACCTGCCTGCTTAGTAGGGGTTGTGATATGAATTAAAAAAACCCAAACAGACCAGAGGGTTTTACAAATGTTTTTCAGACTAAGTCAAGATTATACTTTTAAGATTTAATATTCTTTAAATAGAGTTCTGCTCTCACCAAATTTTGTGGATTAGCAACTATTTTAAATTCATCTTCCTGGCTCGGCTGAGGGAGGAACCTGATAGGGAAGTCATGTCATGGCATAGTGGAAGCAATGAGCTCAAAGACAAGTTGTGCATTATAGGATCATGGAATGGTTTGGGTTGGGAGCGACCTTAAAGCTCATCTTGTCCCACCCCCTGCCATGGGCAGGGATAACCCTCCATTATCCCAGGTTGCTCCAAGCCCCATCCAACCTGGCCTTGAACACTTCCAGGTGTGGGGCAGCCACAGCTTCTCTGGGCAACCTGTGCCAGGGCATCACCACCCTCACAGCCAAGAATTTCTTCCATATATCTAATCTAATCTAATCTCTGTCACTTTAAAGCCATTACTCCGTGTCCTTACACATCGGCGATGGAGAGACAGGGACATCCAAGTTTGGATCAGAAACCAATTTTATTGAGTATATAAGGGGTTTATATGAGGTTTTATTTGTATGGCACTTATATAGGATTCTGTTTTTGGGAAAAATTTCCCACTGGTTACACATTCTTTATGACATTACATCACTTGGTAATATTATCTTAAAGTTTAAAACATTATCTACAAAGTTTCCCAACATGTTTCTTGATCACTTCTCGTCCAGGAAGCATTTATCTGTGTCTGTCTCTCCTACAGTTTCTGCTCCATCAGGCCTAAGATATCAGGTCCCTCTATCAGTTCCATTGTACTCTCTGTTTTATTCCCTATAATTACATGCTCTTGTAAAAAGTCCTTCTCCATCTCTCTTGTAGGCCCTTTAGGTACTGGAAGGTACTCTGAGATCTCCCTGAACCCTTCTCCAAGCAGAGACACCCCAATTCTCTATATGAAAATATATTCTGTTGTTTTCTTACTTAAATGTTTTCTAATGCCTTCCAAGTTCTGGAAGAATTACCTTTTTATGTTTCCATGCACTGCAAAGTATCGGTGGTTTGGACATTGTTAGGAGTGTCATTTTATACAGAATATTCTTATTTTGACACAATTTCTCAGCCATTCATTTGCCATAATTGTTGTGCCTATGCAAACCAGACTTCTCTTCCACTCAGCACTTTCTTCATCAGTGTAAGGGTTACTGGCAGGAAAATACTGTTGTGTTTATAAAAGCAAGATTATCTCTGCACATTTCCCACATCAGTGGAGATTACAGGAGGGAAAAGATACAGGGAGGGATCTTGTTTCAAGTTGTTGTTTGATTGGCAGAATCCTAGGAAATCCAGTGCTGCAGAGAAAAGATCACGTTGCTGCCATGGGTTGACTTCTGCTCAGTTTCAGTTCTTGGGGGGTAACCTCATTTGTTGGAATTCTTTTGGGGAACACAGTTACTTTCTCATTTACTTCCTTGTTGCTTGTAACCTGCTGCCTCTGCCCTTGCACCTTCCCTGGGGGTGTTGAGGACCCTGCCACGTCACCACCCACTTCTCATCATCATCTTCCTTCCCAAGAGCATCAACGGTTGTACCAGCTATATTTATTATGTCTTTCCCTTTTTTTATTTTTTAACTGTGATTTCTGTTGCCTGCAAAAATAAAAGTAAATAAATAATAATAGTTTTTTTAAATTAACAAAAATCCCTTGACTGTTTTTTCATCTTGCTTCCCCTAGACTGCATGAGCAGCTTCATTTAAATGTTTTTATTTCAAAGGTGAGTCCCCCTTGTGCTGAAGCCATTATACCTTGTGTCAGACCCTTCATAGCCCTACAAGAAAGCCAGGAAGTTTAGTTGAAGTTTAGTTTAGAAGTCATTTAAATAGGGAAACCTTTTCCCAACAGGCTCTCATTGCACCCTTGAGCCCAGTGCAGGGTGACATGGTGGAAACAGCAACTGGCTTTTCTGCTTTTGCTGCTGGTTGTGAACACGTGGTTCTGTAACCTCTCTGTCAGGTTGTGGTTGTTTTCTTTAAAGAGCTGAGCTATTATTTGCTATAAAGTTGTTTATTGCAAAGGCATGTCAGTCTCAAAAGGCAAAGAGTCACAAGCATTAAGATCCATGCTAAAGTTTTGGTTTAGAGTCCTAAATAGCAGTAAAGTCCCAATCAGAGGTAGAAGCTGCTCCTCTTGAGGTGAATCTTCTGATGATGGAGAGAAGAAAAGTGAGACAGCAGGAGAAAGAGCAAAAGCAAATCTCTCCCCAGTGCATAGATTCTTATACACAAATTACCCAACAAGCTAAAAACACGAACTCGAACCATTTCTTCTTAACCTATTAGAATTCTAATTTCTTAGCACAGCAGGTTACATATAAACTACACATTTGTTCTATCTAAAAAATGTAAGCAATATTCTTACTGTAGTTTTATTATGTCTGAAGCTATGTTCCTGGAGCCTCTATGGAAGTTTATTTCCAACACTGGTATCTAGGACTATGTTTTTTGGCCTTCTACACTGGTATCTGAGACCTGTATTCTCTAAAGCACTTAAAACTTATTCTTACTTACTCGCTTGCTTATTCCAAAACTTAAACTTACACCTCTACTTTATGTGTGAGTGGCTTAACGTGCTTCAGTCCATCCAAAGGTTCTAATTCAATCCCTGCCCTCTGATTTGAAGAATTCAGAGAGACCCTTGATTTACAGACTCTCCTGTAATGCCTTTGCCTTTCCACCTGCAGCGCTGGGATCAGAAACTGCGGCACCTGGGGAAGGGGAAGGGAGAGGCCGGGCACGGCGACGCGGCTCCGAAGGCTGGCAGTGCCAGCAGCGCCCGGCAGGCACGCAGTTAGAGCTGGGATCTGCACGGGGACATGCAGGGGACTGGCTACCAAGACTTCACTGTTGGAGCAGCCAAGGAGAAATTGCACTATTGCACGTTATATTCTATTGTTTACTACGAGATCATGTTTTAGCTTTTATTAGTTTTTGTTCTCCCTCTTGTTTTTCCGCCTTTTTCTTTTTGGATATGTGCAAGTTCTGGAAATGTATTTTTTTTTTTTTTTCTGTTACTAAGAACTGTAGAAAACTGCCCTTATGAGATGAAGATTACCATTTTATCTCCTGAATCTTCTTTGGGAGAAAATACTGATGCAAGCAGGAATGAAATCTGGCAAAGACCATTGCTTAAAGTCATGACTCACACTGGCTTTCCCTGTTCACTCTTTCTTGGTCACTGTTTGCTCTGTTTTGGGTAGGTTGTTATCTGGGTTTAACTGTATCATTTTTTATTCTGAAATATAATTCTGAAATACATAAATGTTTTTTGTTAAGAGAATTCTTTGAATCACTACACCTTTATTCTTACAGATAAACAACTTGTATAAGGCAGAGTCTGAAATATTTCTGAATATGTCTGAAATATAAATGAAATATTTCCTGCAACAAACACAGTGTGCATGTCCACAGGGAACCTGGGTTTTCCAGTGCTTTGGACCTTGAAGGAAAGATTGTCTAGTTCTGTAACCATAATTTATAACATGCTTCTTCTCTTATAATGGCAGTTTTTTCCCCTTTTCTCAGCTGAGTTATAGGAGTAGACAGACTCACCAGGCCTGCTTCTCAGTACAGGTCTGCAGTTTAGCCTTTTGATTTTGTGGTGTTATTCTTAAATCCTTGCCTACATAAACAAGTGTTCAATGCTCAGTAACATATGTCCAATAAAAGAATTGTAGTTGCCAACACAGGCCTTACCTGACTTCTGAACCAACACTACTCTTGAAAATATAAAAACCAAAAAAACCCTTAATTTTTGTGCTTTAATAGAATTCTTTGCAGATGGTGCCAACATATTCAAAATTATCTTTGTTTTTCCACTCTCCCATGCTTAAAATAAATTAAAATGGGGTCACTGAAGAACAATCCTCTTTGGCATAGTCTGTAGAGGGGAACAGGCTCTACTTATAAAGAGCAAATGTTGTGTTCTAGCTGTCAGTGCTGTCTTTAGTACACTAGGGCTGCCTTTCAGTAAGAAAATAGTGTTGAATTGTTGAGTGGTTTGAAAATATGTTGATGATAAGTAGGACAGAAGTATTTGGGAATATTATAATAATGCTGTTTTAAGATTTCAGTTAATAACCAGCAGTCTTGGGAGAGGTTTTCCATTGGGCTAGATACCAAGAAAGTTGAAAAATAACAACATCCTGCAACACTCAAATTTTTGTTTGTAATTAAAAATAAAGGGATAATTTAGGGGAAAGATTGGTTCTGAAAGCTGGCAGAAAGTTATTAATCCTCCAGGTATTAAATCCTCAATATTTTCTCAGAATCAGACAGATCACAGAATTATTTAGGTTGGAAAAGACTTCCAAGATCATCAAGTCCAAGCTTTGATTCATCTCTACGATGTCAACAAGACCAGAGCACTAAGTGCCATGTCCAGTCTTTTCTTGAAGACCTCCAGGGATGGTGGCTTTAGCAAGTGTTTCTACTGAGCTGGTAAATAACAGCAATTTTTAAAGCTTTTTATTGTGGACAGCTAGTTAAATAATGTTAAAACCCTTATTATTTACCCCAAAGCACCCACTGAAGTCAGAGAGTGCTGGAATTGCAGGGTCTGCACTCACCGTGTTGTGTTCTGCTGTGAAAGGAATTGTGAAATTATAAAACCCTGTTAAAGATGTAGGAAATCTCCAGACAGTTGGGACTTCACCCTTTGCTAGCCACCACTTCTGAAGATGGCCTCTCCCATACCATTTCTCTGTGATTAACAGCCACCTTTATTTAATCCAGTTCCAACCCAATACTGACACTGGTCCCATTAAGAATGGCCAGAGCAGAGCACAGTGCTGCACTTTAAAACCTCAGTCAGAGAAAAATGAGCAGCATTTGTAACAGTCACACGTGTCATGATGTTACAGTGAAAATATTTCCCTAACTGGAAGCCACCAGATTGCAATTTTTCCAGAGGAATTAAGCATTTTTCATTAGCACATGAAGAATGAGGAGGGTGGCATGATGGGCTCCTTGGAAGAGGCAAGAGGCATTTTTTGCAATCCCTTGATTAACTGAGGAGCCTTTTATATGCTATGACACTGCTTTTACCCCATTGCAGTGATTTTGGTGACTGAACCTCTGCAGCACCCCCCAGACTCACTTGTGCTGGTTCAAATGACATCCAGGGACAAATGAGATACAGATGGCACAATATCAATTATTTAAATAACTTTGAGCAGTATCTCTCACACATCTCTTTTGTGGCCTGGAGCATTTCAACACTAAAATGCTCTGTTGCTCTAAAGCTGCACTTACTGCTTTACCACATCTGTGAGGGCTTTGTGACAAGCTAGACTACTCCACCGGTGTTTTAAAGTGACTTTATTTAAATTACAGTCTTATTAACTTAACATAGTTGTACATGATTTTCTTGCTTCTTCCCCAGGAAATCCATTTCTGCCCTTTTCGTGCACATTTTGATGTGATCCTACCTTAAACCTTCAAAAATGCACTATATAGCCCATTCTTCTGTAAAAGCACACAGCCCTCAGCACAGTGTTTTCAAAGACATCCACTTGGGATGTGACTTTGCTTCAATTTATAATGCTTTTTGTTCCTCCAGTTTTGTTAATTTATGTAAACACAGAGTCAGGTATGTTCTAAAAGCTGGTTTTGTCCAAAGTCATGTTGCTCAGCTGCAAAGGAAATGGAGTGTCAACTACAATGTTTACCTGATGGAAGAGCCCCCAGGAGCCATCATAGGGGTACAGCAAGGGAAATGTGCAGTGTTCCCATTTGAAAATATCTCTGTGATGCATTTTGGACATTGTAGCCGGGTGCTTTCATTGTCATCCACACCATTGCCTGGTTCCTGTGTTTTCCACACATGCCACCAGCACTGCCAGCTCTGCCTGTGGTGGTCACAGTAAGTACAGCAAGGTGAGCATCATCACTGCATCAGCAAATCCTATGAAGCATGCTGTCAATCCTATTTAATTGTTGGGCTTTGGATTTTTTCTCTGTTTGTTTAAGTACTCAGTGAATATCAGTTAATGTGAGAAGGAAAATCTGCTGCACAAAAAGCCAAGAAAACCAAACTTCTGAGTTACCATGTTTACTGCTGTTCTCCTGTCCTCACTCTCAAAGCCTTTGGAAGAAAGTAAGGTTTGTAATTAATTAGGTCTCTGTTTGAGATTCCCTGTGTCAGGAAAATTAATTCATTGATGTCGGAGGTTTATGTCCAAAAAGGAGACAGAGGAGTCCTGTAACTTTATTTGAACAAAGGGAGAGGCCATGGGGCATTTCCCATTGAGTCTCTCGAATTGCTGGAGGATGCAGCCTCCTTTTTATCCAATTTCCCAGCATTTCCCTCTCTCTTTCCCCACTAGCTGAGGTACTTGAGAGGTACAGACTTCCTGAATCACCTAATACAGACCCACCTTTTCTTTGTATCTCTGTTCTTTTTCTCTTAAGTCCAGGAGTTTAGCAGAGCCTTCACAGTCTCTCTCAATTAGTGGAATCAGTGAAATTCCTCTGGAATTTATGGTCCCTTCCATTGCTTCTTTCACCTATCAGTATCTAGCTTTATCTACCAGCAGGCCCACAGTTCCTTTGTAAAGACACATCCCTTTCATTCCTTTCACCTGAACATCCCATGCAATTTAGAACTAGAGTCAGTGGTGTGAAAATGTGGTGCTTTTTAAATCTTCCCTAAGTTAGATGGAGCTTTGCCTCATATTCCCAAGTCCTGCACTCAAACTGGGTCAGTGTATGCTAACAGGTAGTGTTTTATTCAATTAATTTGTAAAAGTTCTGCTTCCAATCTATCATCTACTTCATTCCTCTCTTAAAGTAAGATACTCCCAGTTCATCTTTCAATCCCCATAGCTAAAGCCAAAGGAAAAATAATGCTGTGTGAGGATGAAGAAAAGGAAAGGTGTACAGTCTGGGAGCAGAACCTGACCTGAGGTGTCACCAGGGACAAGAAGCAGCTTTTTCTGTCATATCCTGTGCTGCTCAGTGCAATGCTGGTAAGTGATTCTGCAGTTCATGCAGGGCTCTGCCCTCCCTGGAGTCCAGCTCTGTCACTTGTTTCAGGAAAAAAAAACCTTAAATTGCTTTAGAGCACTGGCTGCACTGAGGCTTCTGGTGTGGGCTCTGATGCTGTTTCGCTTTTAAATTACTTTCCATGTGCTGGAAGGAAGGCTGATTTCACTCTGTTTCCCAAGGTCTTACTGAACAGTATAGAGACAGTATATAGCTTTTAATCTTGCCTTTTTACCTGCAGTGAAACTGTTTGAGGGTCATGGTCAGTCCATTAATTTTTCTATCTATGAAAAAAGTGCTCTGTAGTCATTCAGAGGATTTCCTTATTTCATTTCAGAACTGGTTTGTTTGGAGGCAGCACTAAAATCCTATAAAAAGAGGGCAAACAGAACAGCATGCGATAGCCAGCTTGTCAATGGTGTATAATGTGGTTATTTTACTGGGTGATGCACATACCTACACATGCACATGTGACCAAGTATCATGGGATGTATAGAAGGGTTGATTAAAACCATGCCTTCCCCATATCTGGGTTAGATTAGTCCAGAAAGAAAATATGCAGCTTAAAATCTCTGTGAATAATTTGCCTGACAAGTTGCTTCTCTGGTGCAGCTCAGCAGTTGAGGAGGCAGGAGGAATAAACACCAAAGTTGCTTATTCACAAGCAATGTCCTTAATTTCTGGCAGGGGTTCACTCATGGCTTTAATAAATCTTCTCTGGACATGTTAGCAGTGCCATGAAAATAACAGAGCTTGATTTCAGCCTGGGAATTATTATTTTGGAGTATATTTCCTTCCACTGAAGCCAATAATTATCAGGGTCTATAGGGTGAGAACAACTTGCACGTTTTGAGAAGAGCACAGAGAAAAGTGCCAGTGAGAAGAGCACAGTTCAGTAGATCAGGGTTGCAGGACTAAACTGGAATCAGGGTTTTCTTTTTTTGTAACAGTCTAGCATACAGAGTCTGAGAGAAGCATCAGTTCAGCGTAGTATGGGAGATGGGATGAAATATCTACTCTGAGTGACACCCTAGACTTGCTTCCCCATTGCCTGGCACAGCAGCATAATGTGTAATTAAAAAAAAAAAAAAAAGTCCTGTCTGTCAGACAGTCCAACAAGTCCCTGTCCTGCAGGAGAAATCTTAATAAGTCATTCTGTCAGAGCCTTATGCATAAGATGCCTTCCTGAACGGTTGCTGTGCCACAGCATTAGGGAGGGTGACACCAAACCACAGCCAGAAAACTGGTCCAGCGTCACTGGCAGCGCCACTAGCATGGAGGTCAGCTGCAAAAGTGCTTGGGCTTGACATCTTTGTCAAAATGTTCTTGTTCTCTTTGTTTGGCAGGAGGAGAGGGAAAAAGCATAGCTTTTTTTCCCTGTAGGGTTGTTAGGTGAGATGTATTTGGCTGCCCTTCTGACTTGCCACACTGGGGATTGCAGTCCCGTATCCTGAGCTTATTTAGTTATTTAGTGCCTGTTCTTCCCACACTTTTCAGCCTCTGGAAAGCACCTGCGTGTGCTCCAAACCTGGAGCTGCCTCACACAAGGCTGCCTGGACATTTGCTACACCTCATCTTTTCAGGAGAAATGTGTGTAGATGCAGAATTAGCTGAAGCCACCTTAGGAGAAGCAGCTGTTTTGGTGGGCAGCTTCTCTTCGGTTACCAAATAGGGCAGATGAGGACGTAGGAAATCTTGAGGCTGAACTACTCCCTCAGTAATTTTTTACAAATGAGCCTGGGTTATGCTGTGAAACCCATGGGAAAGATTCCACATCAGCACTGACTGAGCCCACTGCTGCAATCCAGGTTGGGGATGGCAAACCAGGTCACTGCTTCCTTCGCAGAGCAGCTTAAATGTGGAGCCCAGATAAGCCTTGTCATGCAGGAGAGATTACTGGCTCTGAACTAAACCTCCCCTGGCTGGTGGGGTGCTCTGGGCCAGCCAGCTGCCCCTCACCTGCTTCAGGGCTTGGAAGGTTCAAGGAGTGATAATAGGGGAGGGATAGAAAAGGAGTTTCAGGACAAGAGCAGCAGAAAGGAATTACTTGTGGCTCTGCTCTTGTGTCCCTTTGCCAAGCAGTGCACTGTGAAAAGTCCAGATATGTTACTGTATAACTAAAGGCAGCATCAGACTGGCACAGGTGAATAGTGGTGCTGAATCCATGTGTCATCAGCAAATCCAATATTAGGATTTGCTGAATTTTGAGTGCTGGACACTGCAAATCTGACCTTCCCATGCAGTTATCTAGGGCTTGGAATAGGTCAGAAGATTTTGATCATTTTATCCTATATGATCCATTTGGAAAATTGTCTTTGTCCTCCATATAGACCTGTTTCTGCCCCAGCTGGAGTGGCTCCTTCTGGCCCTCTCTTTGCTTTGCTAAGCTAGGAAAATGTACACCACCTTTTTTTTTTGTTAAATCCCAGGCTGAGTATCTGAAAATGGACATTGGTCACCAGGTTTTACATGCATAATTCCAGCTTTTTCCAGCATTTCCCTCTGGGAGACTGTGTGAGTGATGGGATAACCAGGCTCTTCCATCCCATGCACCAGTCTCCACTGCCCCAGGGACTTCACCAAGAGGCTCCCCTTTGCCAGTGTGGTTTTCCTGCTGCCCCTGGCCCCGTGGAACCTTTACCCCTTGCACTCCCACTCTGACATTTCCTGAGGGTTTCCTTTCTGATACAGGCATCCCTCCTGTTCCAAACTGGATGCTGTTTTTTTGCCTTTGCTTTTTTGCCTCTACTTTTCTTGTGGCTTTCTGCTCCGCTGTGCCCTGTGTGTTTCCTGGCTCTTTATCTCCCTTTCTTCCGCTCATTGTTCCCATTCCTGCAGCCAGAGCCAAGCCTGCTGCCACCAGCTGATGGCTACCAGGGACATTTGCTTCCTCCCACTGCCTCACATCCCCTTTCAAGGGGGTCTGTGGACATCAGTTAAAGGGAAATTTAGCCTGTCTATGGAGAGCTTAAACTGAAATTCCCAAGAGTTCTTGGTGCGTTGTCGACCTTGTGGCAACCTCATGATTTAACATAAGATTTCTCACACCATCCCAGAGTGCCAAGAAATTCAAATGCTGGAGCTGCTGAGACGAAGGTCTGGCTTTTCCTTGCCTGTGTGGGTGGATGAAGTATTCCTCCCTAGCTTTGCTAGAATTGACTGTGTCTGAAATCAGAGCTGAACAAAACAGCTCCAGCCCCCAAACAACTGATATTTAATACTTCAGGCTGTGCAACTGTGCATTTCCTAAATGTTTTGGTGCAGAATTACAGATTGGAAATGGAAAGCTGAGTCTTATTAGAAGTATTGGGCAGCCTTAAACGCCTTGGTTTGAGGAACCCTTTGGCTGACACCTAAATACTAAGAAGTACTGGGTAACCCATTGCCCAGCGTGGACAGTTTCTCCTGGAGCACAGAACATAGCACAGGATGTTCTTAACACACTACTTGAGGAAAAGCAGAAAAAAAAAAAAGTTAGTGTTTTCCAGCTGCATTTCAGTCCATGATTTTAGCACATTTTTTCTTGTGAGAGGCTGAAAAGCAGTGGGAGTAGAGGCCTGGAAAGAGTGCAGGTTGAAAAGGGATGGGAAGCCAAAGAAGTGGGGAAGACTGGAGGGCAAAAAAGTGGAGGCTGAAACTTGGGGAGAGGCTAAAGTACCGTGGGACACCAACAAAATCTTTCTGTGAAATGGAGTCTGAGAGTCTAATGAAGAGTGGAGGAATAAGGAGAAACCATTAAATAGAGTGGAGGCTTAATATAAAGGTGAGGCCCTAAAGGGGTAGAGGGCCAAAGAAGAATAGGAGACTGAAAAAGAACCAGAAGGCTCAGTGTAGAAGGTAGAGGGGGGAAGAAAAATGTGGAAATGGAGTAAACAAGGAAGGCTGAAAAAAGAAGTGGAGGCTAAAAATGAGAAGGAGGCCAGAAAGGAAGTACAGAAACAAACAAAACTGGAGAGAAAAAAAGTAGAGGCTGCAAAAGAATAAAACACAGAAAAAAGGTCAGTGAGAAGAAAAAATTAGTCAAGAAAAAACAGAGGCTGGAAAAGGGTAGAGGGCCAAGAAAGGGTGGGAGAGAGGAAGAAATGCAGAAGCTGAAAGGACAGGAAGGCACAATTACATGGGAAGCAAAAAAACCTCAAACTATAGACCAAAAATGTGGAAGGTGAAAAGCCAAGGGAGTGTGTGAGGAGAGCGAGGAAGAGAGAGGCAAAAAGAGGTGGGAGGCAAAGAAGGAGGAAACCTGAGAGAGAGGGCAGAAAAATGTAAAGGCTGGAATGGGGAGGAAGGCTGAATAAAGGGTAGAGGCCAGAAAAAAGTGGAGTCTGTGAAGTGGTGGGAGGTTAAATTGGAATGTGAGGGTGAAAAGGGGTGGAAGTCTGGAAAGGGATAAGTTGGAGTGAAACTCTAGGAGAGAAAAAAGTGGAAGCTGATAGGTGTTGGAAAGCCAAAGAGGGTGAGAGGTCTGAGGAAAAGTTTAGGTCAGAAAACAGTGGAGGTCAAATTTTATGGGAGATGGAAAAGTTGTGGGTGGCTGGAGCATAAGTGGAAGCCAGGAAAAAGTGGAGGCTAAAAAGGAGTGGAGGCTAAAATGGTGTGCAAGTCCAAAAAAGAGGTGGGAGGCTGGAAAGCAAGAAGTAGCTAGAAAGAAGTGGAGCCCTAAAAGTGATGGGAGGCCAAATTAGAGCAGGGGAGTGAAAGGGTTGGGAGGCTGGAGGGGAAGGAAAGGAGAGGGGATGGGAGAGGCAGAAAAGATGTGGGTGTTTGAAAAGGCATGGGAGGCTGGAAAACAAGATGTGGCCATAAATGTGAAGCCCTAAAAGTGGTGGGAGGCTGGAGGGAAGTAAAAAGAAAAGAGGGCAGAGGCCACAGAAAGGGGCAAGGTGAGGCTGAGGAAGGGCAGGGCAGGGTCAAGGCAAGGAAATATAAGTCAGGCATGAGGAAGGCAATACAAGGCAAGGCAGAATTTAAAGTATGGTCAAAGTGTTACATCCTCACCCCTTCCTCTGAAATGTAACTGGGTAATGAGAGAACATTCTATTGGAATACCAGAAAATCAGGTACCTCATCTGGGTGAATATTACTTTCTGGTTGGCAAACTTAACTGGTGTTCTCCCAGATGGCCTGAAATAGGTATTTCAGACTTCCCAGATGTCAGTTTAGGAACCCCTATGTTCAGTGCTATTTATGAACAGTTTTCTTTTTAAGGGAAAAAGTTTGCTTTTTCAGCTTGAATGTATTAAAAATACCAAGACAACAGTTTGCTAAAATACTAATGTTATATTTTCATTATAGATTTAATGAGGTATGCTAGCTTGTACCAACATTCTTGTGTTAACCTGTGATTCCTAACACCTGCCATAAAATACAGGTAATTCAGTCATTCAGTCTGGAGAGTTTCCTTTATCCATGCCACACACAGGGCTTTGTACATTCAATGTAGGCAGTGATGTTTTCTCCTCCATCCACACAAGGCAGAGCTTTAAAAACGTGGGAGGTTCTCCTGTACCCTGATATAACCACAGAAGGCAGTCACAGCCAGCTCTGCCATGAAGGAAGGGGTTAGATTGCAATATCTTGACCATACTTCATCTTCTTAATTAAACAGCAAATTGTTGTGAATGGTGAGGATTAGTCAGTGTGAGAAGTATTTTCCAGGCCTCTGCAATGACAACAGAGCCTTTGAAATATTACTTTTCCACATTTTCAGGCTGTCTTAACAATTACAAGCAAGGTTTTTAAAAGCGATGTTGTGCCTGCGGGTTTAGATGCTCTGCATTTCCCTGCCTTGAGAGCCTATAAAACAGAGGCTGTGGAAAACTGCTACTCTGCTTTTCTCTTCTGGACCTCCAGAATGTGTCCCACTGCCTGCACCATTCCTGGAGAAGGGAGTGAAGTCTGGTGACCTCACTGAGCAGCAAGAGTTGAGCTGTGCGATCAGGAGCCTACAAACTCTACACCAACTCCCAGGCCATAAAAATCCTCTCAAACCTAGATATTAAAAATTGGAATCTTCCTGAAGCATAGGCTTTCTTTAGGTTACCTGTCTACTCTTTTTTTAGCATGTCAACTGTTGTTTCACATCCATTTTCACACTGAGAGACAAAGAATGTGCCTGTCAATAATTCTTAAAAAAAAAAAAAATCAACTTCTAGCTGTAATTGCCTCCAAAGTATCATGGCTAATTACAGTTATGCCCAAAAATGAAGGCAGGACTCCAGCTGCTGGGAGCAGTGTAACATCAAATGCCACCAGCTGTGGCCGAGCACTGGCCCTCCTGGTAGTCAGGGGAGGAAAAGGAGTAATTAGAGGAGTTTGGTGAAATGAAATTATATGGCATAACTGGGCTTTACCTGCTGCAATAACACAAAAACTATTGTCTTACCTTGGGATGGACTATATTGATTTAGTTTCTGTTTGTCTTTTTATGGTGTGTTTGGGCCATGTGACTGCAGGAATGAGAGTCCTCTGCTAGAGAAATGACATCTTATCAACCTTGTAAATGTAATCCCTGAAAGTTACCCAGAAATCAGTGCCAGTTCTAGTCTCATAAAAAGGCAGCAGGTATGGCTAGCAGCTGTGTGGTGTCTTGATTTTTCTTTTAAAAAATTATTTAAAATTCTGTGATTTTTAAATCACAGAATTATTTAAAGTTCTGTGATTCTCATTTCTGGTGAGAGCTGTATTCAGTGTCAAGGGTTCTGTGTGTGAGCACCAGACCTGATCCACCTTAAAGGGTCAGTGAAAGGGTTTGCTCTAATTTCATGCTACTCTTTACCTTTGTGACTGAATTACTGAATATGCTGAATTTGCATTTGAAAAAATAGTTTTTGTGCCTTTTTCCAGGCCAAGTCTCTGTTTTAGGCAGGGGTCTTCAGGTTAGTAATGCAAGCAGATATCCTGCATGGAGCAGAAGGTATTCCCTGGAGTGTACAGATCTTCCTAATTCCCCTCAGCAGAGCAGTGAAGGACAACTTTCCTCTGGCTCTCTTAAACAAGGTTCTCTATGTGCCCTTCTCTGAGTGCAAATACTGTTTTTTCAGCAAATGCCACACAAATTGCAAAGTGTACCCTTTGGAACTTTCAAACCCAGCTCTGCATTAACACATACCAACAAAATCACAGTGCAGTCCTGGTTTTAACTTTGCAGGGATTTTTTTGGGGAGTTTTAGCTGTTACTGTGATAGTGGCTCTTTGTTTCCAAATGTTTTTTTGGGTGGGAATCTTAGAAATAATATAAAATTCTCATAGGAATGTGTTGATGGTAGAGAGCTGTGCTGAAGGTTGTCATGTAGGAGTTTGCTTTTAGTAGATTGCTGGTTGTGTAAGTCTTATTGTAAGAGGAACAATGAGTTTTAAGCTGCAGGATGCAAAAAGGGGATGTTAATTTGGTGAGAATTGATGAAAACTGGATGCTTTGTAAGGTGCAGAATGAGGGACAAAGTTGAGGTTGTCTGTGCAGTGAAACTGGTACAAGTAATTCGTGCAAAGTGGGCACAGGAGGACTGTGTTTTCCTGGTGTGTTTCCCAGTACATCAGATGATTATAAGCTTGAACTTCAAAAAATTCAAGACTATTTGAAATAATTTTAGAAAAATTTGGTCTTTAGCCATAGCTTTTCTTAATAACAAATTCTTTTCTCCCTCCAGAGAAAACTTGAGTAAAAGTGGATCAACAGAGATAGGTAGCATTGAAACTGGTAAATTAATATGAGGATTTATTTTGGGACCTGATGGACATTAAATTCTCTAACATGTTTGGCGTTGCACTCCCACAACTTGTACCAACACTTTGCTCCAGAGGCTGCAGTTTAAGGTGTTTTAGGCTCATATTACTTAGGTGAGTTTCAGATCAGGTTTTAAAGGAACTAAATAAATGTCAGGAGCTCTTATTATAATCATAGCTTGGTTAATAACTGCTCTCTTTAATTTTGAAGCAGTACATCCTAGTGATGTGATGAATACAGTGGCAGGACTGTGATAAAATATGTTGTTGGAAAAAATAAAGTGGGTAAGGGGCCAAGCAAAAATGGATGATAATGACTATATTTGTTAAAATAAAAAGCCTTTAAGTTCACACTTATGTCTGTAAAGACTAAAAGAAAGTCTTTAGGCAGTCTGTAAGCTCTTTAAAATTCATAGCAGAGTAGGAAATGATGGTATGAGGTAGTTAAGAATGCCATGGGTCATATGGGTCTGTTTCATAGGCCTTGGTGCCTAGAGCTGAGAATCAAATTTTATCTGTTAAATGCAAAGTGTCAATAACATCCATTATCTAGTGAAAGAGTGGGGATAACACAAGGTCTCCAGTTTTATCCAAAGCCACCTTGTTTACTTTCCTCAGGATACCAAATGTCTGTGTTACAGATTGTGAGCTACAAGGGGAATAAGTTTCATATGAGCCCAGTAAAATGTTTACTATTAGTATATATTCTTCCTCTATCTTCTTGATTACAGTTGTCACTTGTTGATGTTCATGATATCCATGAAATAGTGGGGTTGAGTTTTCCAGGATGTTTTTTGAAGTAGAAGGTTTTTTAATGCTGTGCCCCATTGGTGTTCTGTGGGGTTTTTCCTTGTGTTTTTGTTTATTTGGTTTGTTTTGTTTTAAATAAAGTTGGTCATACTGGGAATATTAGGACTCTTAGATGTATAGGAAGGACAAGAGTTTCTCCTGTCTCAACTCCCAGAAACATCCATGGATTTCTCCTTCTCAAAAATTGTCGACAGCATGCATAAAAGAAATGCAACTTTTAAACAAATTGAGTAATATATTGGTTATGAATGCACTTAAACTGTTAATTCCGTGTTGTATTATCTTCAGCAGGGAAATTAGCATATAAAGCAGAAGTGCATCACATTTTCCAAGGTCTTATGAGATGCTGTTTATCTTGCTTCTTTTAGTAATATTTTGAAAGCCTTGATGTAACTTGTGTGAAGGCTCTCCCTGACTCAGAGTGGTTTTGAAGACAAGTTGGTCTTTGTGGTTATAGCATGTCAGGTTGATGAGAGAGAGCACTTGTTAAGAAAACATATCTGCTTTTTGTCATAGAGGTTAAAAATATGCTAACTGTACATTCCCAAATAACATCATTAAAAGATCTGCCCTTTAGATACGAGGGGAAGACTGTGGGTTATGCTATAAATTAAGGGCTTAGTTGGGTGGCAGTTTTTCAGGGAGAACACCTTTGTGTCTCCTTTTGCACATCTGAATGGCTGCCTGTTCCCACATGTGTGATTCATTCTCCAGAGAAGATGTCAGAGCTGTATTATTTGACTAACTCAATGGGAGTACAGCCAAATCTTCTTGCTTGAGTCATCCAGATGGTAATATTTCATCAGGCATACAGACCTCTGGCTCTCAACATGCAGGGCTGGAAAGAGGTGGGGAAGGGAGAAGAAAAACCCACACTGAGTGCTCTTCACCCTGATGGCCCTGCTAGGAGCCTATTCCCAGGGGCTTTTCCCTGCCTTGC
Source organism: Rhabdornis inornatus (assembly GCA_013397075.1). Lineage (NCBI taxonomy): Eukaryota > Metazoa > Chordata > Aves > Passeriformes > Rhabdornithidae > Rhabdornis > Rhabdornis inornatus. The sequence goes on from VWZS01001740.1 coordinate 942,043, forward strand.
TGTTTGTCATGGGGAAAAAGGTTGCAAAAGGGATTTGTCCCAACATTGAAAAGGAGAATTTTTGTAGTCTTGAAGAAATTTATTGGCTAACAGAAGTGTTTCCTACCAAGCTCTAGCATTGTAACATTGCTGATACGTTATTTATGGGGACAGAGCAAACCACAAAATATTCTTCCTGAAAGGAATCCTGAGTTCAGTAGAGTAGATCAGTGTTTCAGAGCAAAAGTCCTTTTCAACTTGAAGTTAATTTTTAATTTATTGTTGTTGTTGTCATTAAGTTTGTGTAAGAAATAGATTAACTTTTTAAATTTCACTTTCTTGTTTTTACCATGAGAATAGGAGTTGACTGGAAGCCAAGGATTTTTAAACAGTTCAGTGAATTGGGAAATTCTGAACCCCAAAACCTTCTCATTCCTCATTTCTTTCATTCTTTCAAAAATAATGCAGATATGTCCCCTTATAGTGGCAGCTTGTAAAGAATGCAGAAACCCCACTCTCGAGTACCAAAATAGGATGACTTCAGAAATTTGCAAACACCTTGCCTTGCAAAGCACCTTATTTGTTTTTTTTTTCCATTGTGCTCTACTGGGTTGGCTCAGGAAGGTATCCAAAATGGCAGTTCTGACCTCTTTGGTGCTTAATGATCTTGTTACCTAGTTTAATAGAAGTGTTAAGGTGCAAGAGGTGGGATATGTGAAGGACTAAATACCAGCACATAGTAAATGCTTCAAAGGGAGTGGAGCCTTCAAGAAACTAAAATTTGTAGATTAATCCTCTATGTATTTCACAGAATCACAGAATTTGGCACGTTGGAAGGGATCCCACAAGGATCACTGAGTCCAATATCTGGCCCTCAGTCTCCTCCAGGCTGAACAGACCAAGTGCTCCTCACAAGGCTCCAAGCACTCAGAAGTGCCCTCAAGGTACTTCTTTGTTACCCTCCCTTGAACGTTCTCCAGTAGCTTAATATCTTTCATATATTGTGCTCAGGGATGCAAAGCTGCACACAATATTCCAGGTGAGGCTGCCCCAGTGCAGAGCAGAGCAGGACAATCTCTTCCATCACCAATGCTGGACCTGATGCCCCTAGGACACAGCTGGCCCTTCTGGCTGCCAGGACACTGCTGACTCATCTTCAACTTTCCTTCAACCAGGACCCCCAGGTCACATCCTGTGGTGTGATGCTTTCCAGCATCAAATTCCCCAGTTTGTCTGTACATCCAGGGTTGCCCCATCCCAGGTACAGAATCTGGCACTTGTGTAGGTGTTGTCCTCTGAGAATGCTTCCAAAACCTGTATTTGGAAGTTCAACATATCTTATGGAGGTGTTCAAGACCAGGTTGGATGTGGCTTTCAGCCACCTAGTCTAGTAGAAGATTCTTCCCACCCACAGCAAGAGTGTTGGAACTGAATGATCTTTCTGGTCCTTTCCAATCAAAACCATTTTGTGATCCTGTAATTTTGGCCTTTTCTCATTCTCAGAGCCTTAACAGCTCCATTAGCTGCTGCAGTCTTACTAGATGCAGAATTGCAGTGCAGATACCTAATGGGAAGCAACAGATTTGGCTAACCAGAGCAGTGAGTGATTTTGTGAATTACTTTCTGGAAGGAGAACCCCCTTGTGTACCACTTCCATCAGAAATGGAACACTTCTATGAGTCTGGCTGCAGTAGCTGCTCTGAAGCTGCTGGTGCTCTGCAGCCTGTGGATCACTGGCTGGACAGACAACAACTACATTCTGTTAAGGTTTTTGGAACTTCTACAAATGTCTGACATGAACAGAAATATAGAATAATAGAATGAAAATGTAGAGTAATTCATATGAATCTTCTTAAATCAGGCTGCTCAGGAACTTCTACACTGGAGTTTTACATATCTTCAAGGATGGAGATTCCATGGTCTTCTCCAGTGTTAGACCATCCTTGTGATGAAAATAGTTTTCCTTATATCTGATGTATATGTTATGACCTTCTGATAATTATGATAATTGTCTGACATATATGTTGTTATCTTCTGCAAAAAGCTATAGCTCATCTTAATGCTGCAGCTTAACTACCTCTGAAGCAGTGAATTAATTAAAATACATTTGTGAATATCTTTGTATGGCAAGTGAAATTGAAAGAAATAATTCCATCCGGGCCAAGAGTCACATAGAAAAACGTTTCGCTTGAGTTTCTGACATTCTGTGTGAGCCTTGAAGCTTCCCTCTCTCCCAAAAGTAAAGCAAACACAAAACTGGATTGATCTTCTAAAGCAGTGGAGTGAGGGGGTTCATCACTATGATTTGATGTGATTCCATTCAATGAGTCCAATGCACTGGAGAGCTGTGAAAGCAGCACCCTTCCCTCCTGCTTTATGCAAAAATACAGCCTGAGACAACGTTGTGATGGCTCAAGGGCAGCAGCAATTAATGGAGCTTTAGTGGATTTTATCTTTAGTGCTGAGGAATGACATGTGGCAAGAGGAATTTGACACTGAGCAGCTGCTGATCTACAGCCTTCCTTATTTATTCAGTAGTATTTTTTAAAATATGACTATTTCTTGGAATTCCAGCTATTTAAATAGTGATAGAAGATAGAATGGGCACATTAATACTTTTAAGACAAGATGAAATTATGCAGACAAATAACAGGAGCTAAGGAGGATGAGGAAAGCCAGTACTTCCAGTCTAAGACTTCCCTCCAGCATTTTCCAGATGAATTCTGCATTGAGCTGCTGGAATAGCTTCACCCTCAAAGCATGACACAGATACATGAAAAAAAGAAATATACTGAGCACAGGCTATTTAGAATTTTGCTTGAAATATTTACTTCTAAAAATCTGATATTACTGTTTCAAATTTCCTTCACTTGCTTGTCTGTAGCTACACCTACAATTTAAAGTGATGGATCTAAATGAAGAGACATAGGTATGGATATGTTATGACATGCAATTAGCAACTTTGTAGTAGTTTTCAATGTGAGTATTTCCTGAGCCTCCACAAACCTGATTCTCTCTCAAGTACTCTGTCTGTCTCCCAGCAAGGTGCTTCCCAGGCTCAGAGCTTGATGCTCTCTGCATATGCAGGTGAAGCCACTTCCCTGTCCATCCCAACCAGACCCATTCCAAGAGTTTATCTATAGCAAACAAATGCTAAAGTCTGTGTGTATAAGTGGTAATTTTCTTGTTTGTTCTAGTGCAAGATTGTTTCATTCAATTGAAGCATTGAAATATTCATTTATTGGGGTTTGGTGACATTTGCATGGTTGGTTTTCTGTCAGGTTCAACAGGGCTCTGAAGGGTGGATGTTACATATCTTCTTACTGTGACTCTCTTGGTCTAGCTCTTGTCCTGTGAAGGATGTCAGGTACTGAAGCTGGGGAAGATACAGCTCAGAACTCTGCATACCCCAATGTGAGCATCATTCCACTGGGGATGCATAGCTGCAAGCTCCATCTCCTAGAGTACTTTCTTCCACCATGTTTTAAAATGTGACTTTTGTAAAAATACTTCTCTAAACTCTTTAACACTTCTCAAAACCTCTTCAGAAAAAAAAAAAAAGACCAAAAAACAAACAAACAAAAGTGAGCTTTGGAAAGTGTTTTTCCCTCCCCAATACAGTTAGTATTTCAACCCACTTCAATCTTCCCAACAGTTTGCTGGGTTTTAGGAAATATCAAACTCCTTTTAGAAGACAGAACAACAGATCTTATTTTACCTGAAAGAGGAAATGCAGAACAGCTCAGGAAGCTTCCCTTGGTGCTTATTAAACTTTTTAATTATTGTTTAGCCCATATAAACCTCACAGCTAGAGTTCAAATATTTTGAGGGTTGAGCTGATAGTAGGAGATTAACTGGAACAAGTGTGTTATTAAATGTGGTTTAGACCTTGCATATTTAATAATGCAATTAATGCCACAGAAATTATCCCCAACTCAGTTCTACAAGAAAAACTCTCCAGGAGCTCTCTCACTTGACTGTTGAAAGCTGTGAAGAGGTGAGGATGGACATTCATGGAGAGGAGGAAGAGGAGGGGTGACAGTTTGCAGCGTCCAGCTGGCAGGTGGGGCTCTACCAGCTGTCACTGCATAATGCTGATCCAAAGAAAAGCTCAGAGGGAAGCTCTTGGCACTGACCAGGATGAAGTGTGTATGAATCCAGTGAGAAGAGGGATAGGAAGACACTGACAATGGATTCATGACTGAGCTTCCCACTCTTCAAGCTGTCTCTGCGTGCTATTTCTCTAAATAACCAGTGAAGACAAAATGTTTGTATTTATTTAATCCACACATGTGGAGAATGAAGAAAATCTCTTCTGGTCACAGCTTACATTTTACAAAATCTTCTGTCTTATGTTTTAATGTTCTTCTCTTGGCCCTGGATATCCCTTGTTTCCCCTTTCTCCTGAGCAGGCATTCTCAACACACATTATCACAATGCCCTTTCAAGAGGAGTCCCAAATGTGAAGCTAATCCAGCAGGTCAGAGGCTGGCTTCAGGCAATCACTGATGTTACTAGCTCTAACAGGAAAAAATCAAGGTAAATTCATGTGTTCACAATTGCTCTTTAAGTATCTGGTATATGAGTAGGTGTGAGAGATGCAGAGAATATTACAATGAGTCAGTAGGAACTTTTTCTTGCCACAGATTAGTCACAGAATCACAGAATGCTTTGGGATGGAAGGGATCTTAAATATCACCTCATTCCATAACCCCTGCCATGGGCAGGGACAACTTATCCAAAGTCCCAGCCTGGCTGTGAACACTCCCAATTAGGAGTAAAGAAGATGATACAAATTTCACATTATTGTTGGTCTCTGCAAACTTCACTTCCAGTCTTCTCACTGATGTGCTTTGAATGCTTTCTTCACTCTATGTTCTTCATTCTATTTATGTGGTTCTCCCCCTTCTACCTGTGCTTTGAGGATGTCCTCTCCTCCAGAGGATGCCTTGCCAGCTGACCACCCCCAGCTAGGAGCAGAGCAGTGCTCAAATGGAAATTTACCGCTGCTGTTATTACACTTGCCAGTGCTGTGTAAATGTTTACTATATTTACTAAAGCTGCTTAACTATTAGAAAAAATTCTCTGCAGGTGGTGCTCAGGAAATTAACTGAGCAGAGTGTTACCTGCAACCACCTCCTCTAGCCTCCACCCTTCAGCTATTGGCTAAGGGTGGGAGCAACTTGCAGATCTAAGCGAGATTTTCCCAGAGAGCCGAGTCACAGAGAATATACCCTTTTCTGTTTTGTGACATGTCAATACACTGTTTTCTTGAGCTTTATTTCTAATATATTATTTATGATGTGTAAGAAGTAATAAAAATACTGACGCTGCTCAGGTGCACTTCATGTGTCAGGAAATGTAATCTTAAATATTTAACGTAGCTATTTAAAAACCAAATTCATATTCATGTGGCGCCATCTGTCACCAAGCCTCTGCAGCTGCACAGGACAAGGGCATTTTATTTTTATTGAACTAACAGAATTCTTGGCAGCAGTTAAAAATAACTTCCTTAGGGAGGAAGAAAAAAAGAGAAGAAAAAGGTTTCTTAGCTCTTGTTTTACAGAGTGTTTTGTAATACTGCACCCAGCTGTGTGAACAGTGAGTTTGGTGAAGCTTATCTGTGCATGTACATGGAAATCAGGCTAAAACTGGACTATGGGGGCTCAGCAAAGAAGTCTGAGACTTATTTTGGCTTGCTCAGGATGTGTGAACTCTTCACTTTGTCTTACCAGTCTCAGGCTGAGATGGATGGAGATGAGCAACACGTACCAAGTAGTCTTCATGACTTCAGTATAGCGCCCCAGTACCCACAGAACAAAAAACCCCTTTGGCACGAGTGCAACAAAGGCTTTCCTACTCCTTGTACCTTTCTGATCTACATGTTTAGCAGCTTCAGGTTTGTTGTTATTTTTCCAAGTTTTGATCCTGTTGACTGTTGGGCTGTGAGCATGTGTCTCTTGTAGCTGGGGAGGTGTCCTCATGTAGGAGCACAGCCTGACTCACAGCACAGCTCTTACTTGCAGGTATGTGCCTCCTGGCTTTCAGGTGGCTCAGACAAATTCCCAGTGACTTTCCAACCAAGCAGCTACATGGGAGGCTTGTTCTCTGCCAATTGTAATTGCATGCTTAGTAAATGATTGGCATGGAGAATTCATGGGTGAAGTATTAACTCTTCACTGTTAGTAATTTGGTGACTACAGCTAGCAGTTCCAAATATTATATCCCCTGATGCTACAGATGAAATGTTTTCATCAAATCCACTGTAGCATAAAAATTTAGTTGTGTTTTTTTTCTGAAACTCTTCAGGTAATTTTGCCTGTGTAATCATTATCTACCAGAAGTCATGTGAAGTTGCGGTTGTATTGGCTTGAAATCAAAATTGGAGCACAATTGGCAATTTTTATCTTGTTTTGTTTCCCTCGCACTTAAAGACAAAAAGAAAATAGATGAATCTAAGTTTGTTGGTTTTGCTTGGCCTGTTTTTTTTTGGTAGCAGGGGGGCCACAGAGGTGGCTTCTGTGAGAAGCTGCTGGAAGCTTCCACCATGTCCAGCAGAGCCAATCCCTGATGGCTCTGAAGATGGACCTGCTGCTGGCCAAAACTGGGACAGTTAGAGAGCTTGGTAACCCCTCTGTGATAACACATTTCAGAAGAAAATCAAAACAAAGTGGGGCACAGTTTGTTCTAGCCAGAGAAGAGGAGGAGGAGGTGAGAACAGGTGAGGGAAACAACATGGCAACACCAGGGGCAGTGGAGAAGGAGGGGCAGGAGGTGCTGCAGGTGCCAAAGCTGAGATTCCTCTGCAGGCTGTGGTGAGACCATGGTGAAGCAGCTGTGCCCCTCAGCCCATGGGGATCCATGGGGATGCAGAGATCCACCCACAGCCCATGGGGATCCATGGGGGATGCAGAGATCCACCCACAGCCCATGGGGATCCATGGGGGATGCAGAGATCCACCCACAGCCCTGGAGGAGCCCCACACCAGAGCAGAGGGATGCCTGAGAGGAGGCTGTGACCCTGTGGGAGACCCATGGAGAAAAGAGCCCACTCTGGAATAGCCTGTCCTTGAAGGACTGCATCCCATGGGAGAATGACCCACGCTGCAGCAATCTGAAGATGGCTGTTGACCATGGGATGGACTAGTGTTGGAGAAGTTCACAGAGAACTGTCTCCTGTGGGAGGAACCCCATGGTGGAGCAGGGGGATGACTCCTCTCCCTGAGCACCAGGAGAAACCACAGGTGATGAATTTACCACAACCCCCATTCCTGTCTCCCTGCACCATTGGGGTAGGAGGGTGGTGGAGAGGTGTTTTTAAGGGTTTATTTTACTTCTCATTATCCTCCTCTGATTTTGTTAGTAATAAATTCAATTCATAGCTCTAATTAGAGCCTGTGCATGGCAGAGTAAAATGGCAGTTCTGTGTATAAATATATTTAAATGTTCCCTTGAATGCTTCTCTCTGTGAGTCCTTCATATATTACTGTAAGGCCCACAGATAGCATGATGTCATTGGTTAACAAGAACTAGAACTGAAAAAATGTCTTACAAACCAATAGTAACCATGATTATCCCTGGCAGTGAATAAATAAGGTAGGCTTTACTACTGCAGGCTCCCTTTTTTCCTGTCCAGCTGAATGAATGTCTTGGTTTAAGACAATTTAAGGGGGACACTCTAAAATTAATTACCTCCCCTTAGTTTGAAGTTTTACCTTCCTTTCCACCAATAAGTAGAAATGAATATGAATAGATATAAGTGAAAAAATATCAGTTTATTTAAAAACTGAAATAGCAACAGGCAAAAAATGTCAGTAAATAATCATTGGTTACAAAGTTAAATAGACTGTAATAAATTTGAGCACAGATAGATATGGAATACAATTAACATTGTGGGTTCACTGGGACAATACACAATTAAATATCATGAGGAATTTCTTAGCTTTGCTGCTGAGGGATGGTCCTGAGGGGTGACTGGTGGCCCTTGCAGTGGTTTAGGCACTCTGGCTTGGGTGCTCATTGAAGCTCTGGCAGAAGGATCTCCTCCCACAGCCTCACATCAGGCTGTGATTTTTCTTTTCCCTCTGGAAAAGGGCTTCTGAACATGTGTGCAGAGATTTATTATGCAGATGTCCACAGAATAAGAATAAATTAAATCCCCACATCACCAAACAATGTGCTGTCTGGGGTTTAATGAAGATTTCTCCCCCCTCCATGCACCAAGTGGATACTATATAGTTTAAATTATGTATAGGTCTATTACAGAATAATCAGTGCTAAATACATTTGCATACACAGAGCATAATAAATTATGTATCTTGCCTTAATATTTCATGAAGAGGAGCCATGGCATGTATTGATTTCATTTAGACCTGAGTTCAAGAAAGCATTTAAACATATTTCTATTTTTAAATGCATGAATCATCATAACAGGACTGTTCAGGTGCTTTCAGTTAGATGTGTACTTAACAACCATGCTGGATTTGAGCCATAATGATGATCAGATTAGTATTTTGAACCAGTGCCCAAGGAAGCCAATGGGAGCCATTTAATCAGCTTTACTAAGCTTTTGCAGTAAGTTTCATTTTTTAATACATTTGTATGCATATATACACACATATATTTAATGAAGGAAATGGAAGGTACTGAAAAATTGGAATCTAACTGAGCCTGGAGTCACCTTATATAGTCATGAATTTCTGTAGCAATCTGAGAAATCAAGGCAAGCTACCTCAAAATGCCACTGGCAGCAACTCACTCATTCTTCCAATGCCCAGGACATAAAGGCTGAACACTCCCCTGCCCATGTGAGTGAGCCAGCATCCTTTGGGTAACAGGAATTCATTTTTACCTAATGAAATTATTTGGATTCATTTTCTGTCCTAAAATATACGGGAGGGGAAAAAAAATGTTTTATGGATAAAATGTTCAAAAGCACTTCCATAGCACAAGAACTTAAATCTCACTGACAGACTTGGAGCTCTGAATGAATTGGGGGGAACAGGGGGAGGCTAGCCTGGACCACCCAGGGAGACAGGACTTCCAGCTGGTTTTCTGCAAATAATGTCCATGCTGCTGGTGAATCAGCTTGTTTTGGGCACTTTTCTTATCCTGAATCTGCAGCTTTCAGCTACATGCTTGGTCTTCTCTAAGATAACTACTGAGATGCATTAATTGAGAAGTCAGAAAGGACCAATTTATCTGATCAAGAAAACAGTTGCATTAAATAGAACATTTAATTTGGTCCTGATGGTTACACTCAGGAAACTGTACTTTCTAGAATGAATCTGCCATACAAACATGCACACACATTATTTTCTTGTTTTAGTAGAAAAAATCAGGTCACAATACCTGTGACTCTGCCTTGAGCCTTGCATTTCTCCTCCTGGGCTTATCCAAAATTTCTCTTTGAAGAATGTGGCTACCAGTAATACCATCATCTACGGGAAGACACAAAAGAAACCCAAGCATAGCCTAAAAGCCTAGTGAACTCATTTCCACTAAATTACCTTTTCCTTTCTTGCCCATTTTTTCTCTCTTTCTCCCTCCAGGACACAGGCAAAGCTGGTGGTTTTGTCTTTAATATTTGCAAACTACAAGGTGGCTGAGCTTTTCTCTTTAGATTTTCATCAACAAGTAGAAATAATGGTTAATGTTTCTCTTTGAAAGCATCCTATGTGAACTAGCTCTTACAAAAGTAAATTAAATAGCCTGTGTTTTATTACTTTATTGTTATAACCATTATTTATTAATAGCACGGTGTATTGTGCCTTTGTTTATTTTTAAAGCACAGTGTTTGTAGTCAAATCTGTATGTTGGCTCACACATTAATATGGATGCAAATATTGAACAATTCTGTGTAAAAAATATCACCTCTCATGGATCTTTAATACTGCTGTGCTTTGCTTCCATAAGGTATTCTTGCAGTGAACTGAGAAAATCATTCCAGACCTTACCTGTGGTACAAAAGTCCAGGAGTTGATTGTTTTTTCTGGCTGCTGTAAGAACCAAGTTATTCTGGAGTGGTTTCTTGTGTGTTAGGAAAAGAGTAATTTTCAAATTGTGGCCATTGAATTCTGAACCTCCAATGGGTCCCAAACATTTTGCCTCAAACTGCCCTCATATTGCTCAGCTATAACTTTTGAACCCAGAATCAAACTACTGAGACTACACTAAACGCAATGGTTTTGTTCTTTTTTTTTTTTCCAGTTGGATAGGCCATATGAATGGGATTTAAATGATGATATAGCAATATTTAATCCATTTCCACTTCCACAATATTTTTATTTCCTAAGAAACCTCATGCAGTGTTACTTATTGTCTCGTCTGAAAATGGCAGAAAGCTTAAATGAATTATTTTTCACTTACCTGGAAGGTTTAAAATTTGTAGAGTTCACAGACTAGCTAACGTTCCCATATCAAGATACAACTGTCTTCAGTTTCCTTCTGTAGATTAAAAGATTTTGGTTTAGATTTTAAGGATTTATTTCATATGTCAGTATCTGTTAAATATCCTGTAGAAGAAAATCTGAGAAGACAGCCATTTGTAGAAACAGTCTTTTTTATCTGTGGCAAAATACAGAGACCTGCAAGCAATCCAATATTTAATTGCATTATCTAATGGCATCAAAATTTAGTTATAGCTCTCTTTAATAAAATAAATTTGGAGTCTTAGATGATAATTCTAAAATTAGATCATGTCACACCTTATGGCTGTCAGTTCACTTTGTGAGATGAGCCAAGAATCTTCCATATTCATCACAAAAACGTCCTTTTGTTTCTGCTCATAGGCTCTGAGTTGAAGACTTTTTGAGAAATGGCTAAACTTGATGCATTGTTTAAATTACAATAATTTTTTACAGTCCTCTTCCTAACAGAAGAATTACTGTGGCTGTTTTAGACTAGCAGATGGATAGTACAATGGAAAGTACTGAATGCTTTGGGAAAGAGTATGAGAACAGAGAGAACTTACAGAGGTCCTGCTCATGGCACTGTAGGCTCAGATATTCCAGGGAGTGAGTGGTCTGACCCTGTGCCTTCAGCAGGTGCCAGTGCCCACGAATTTGTCTCTGCCTTCTTTTAGTCCATGTTAGCTTTTCACCTTCACAGAGTCCTCTGCTAGTGAGTTCTGCAGATCTGTTCCAATAAAGGTGCCTCCTACTAGGCATAAAATAGCCTAAGGCAGGTGTAGATCCTGTGTAAATCCTGACTCAAAGTAGAGAGAGCTGCCCTGTCATGGACAATAGTGCCAGTTCCTAAATGGGGGCTTAAAACTTGAGCTTTAGCTTTTTTCCTATAATGGGAAGATGTGATTTCACACAGCAAGAATTAACAATTAAATTAATGCCTGGGAAGGTGAAAGGAACAAAAACTAACTCTAGAAAGTGTGAAACACAGTGTCAGATCAGAATCCTCTGTTTCTGCATCTGCCACCAAGTTTCTGTGCAGCCCTGATGTGCTCATCTGAAAAGGAGACAGAAATGAGCAGAAATTACCAAGAAATGAGCTCCCAGCAGGTGGGCACAGGCTGCCTGACACACTTTTATGTCTTTGGCGTCACAGCAGCTTTGGAAGATAAGATGGTGGCTCAGTGCCCCTTGCTTCCAGCCTGGCATCTTAAAACTGCTTCTGCCTCTCCAGCCAGCCATTTCCTAGGGCACTAGTGTGGCATTGATTCATAAATGTCTGCAAGTGTTTTTTAAGAGCAGAGTGAAGATACTTTAGAAGAGAGGCACGCTTGCCTGTTGGGCAGCAGCAGCTCAAATAGCTCAGTGCTGCAGTTATATTTGATGGTGCACGTACTTTGCTTCAGGAAAGCTGCCAAATGGCATTTTAGTCCTACCTCAGAGCTCTATGTAATGAAAAATAAAGTGAATTTCCATGCTTTTGGCCACCAAAGTGCCTGCAGGTCTTTGCACAGCTTTACCAGGCTGGAATCGAAGCCTGGCTCAGACCAAAAAGCACCATTGGGACTGATGTTTGTGCTTAGAGTCAGGGCTTTACCAAGTGGCTCAGATTAGGGTGAAGGTAGCCACCATCCAGCCAATTTCTCCAGAACCAAATGACAGAATTACTGTCTGATTCTCAGCCCAGGACCCCTGGAAGGGGCAGCTTTCTCCTAAACGTTAATGTTAATAGAGAGGTTTTATTAATTCTTTGTCATGATTCCTTTTTAGCCTCCAAGCCAGTTGTGGCAGTCCTAGGACCAGCTGTGTTAGAATGTTAGAAAAACTTACCCAGATATATTTCTTTAACCTTGCTGATGCTCTTCCACTTTTATTTCTGCAGCAAATGGAAGGCCTTGAATCTCCTGCCACGCAGATAATTTTTCCAGGTTTCTCAGTCACAATGAGTGTAGACCTGTTGTCCTAACCTCACTGTCAGACTTTGAGTTCTTCTGGCATTGATCTGAAGCACACTGAGGGCCACAGAGGTTCTCCCAGGCTTCAGAGTGTTACCTTCCTTCTGAATTGCCACATTTCTGCAGGATAGCTTGCCCTTGCCACATCATGTGGACTGCCCATCTGTTGCTTAGCTACAAGACTAATAATAAGAGCCCAATGACAGCAGAGTGGGTACATGTTCAAACATGACAAGACCCAAAGGATGCTCATCAATGTATGTGCAGGAATATTACCTGTCCTGAATTCTGAGGTTTTAGTGACCACGACTGTTAGCTTTAACTTACACAGCTCTGGTTGCTCATAGCTTGGATTTTGCTGGAGCTGGCTTGTTTGCAAGCTGCAGCCAGAGACACTGATTTTAAGGAAGGTGTGTGCTTGGGGAGAAATTGCCAAAGGAAGGTCCTTGAAAGAGGGAAATAGGATAGGAGAGGAGCTCCTTGGGGGTTTCTGTATGGGAAAACTGTGATTGTCAGAGTTAGGTCCTAGTTGCTGGAGTCAGGTTATGCAATGCAGTACCAGTGTGAACTGCAGAACTAGCTATAGCTGCCATGCATTATTACTGATCTGTATCCACAGCAGCAATACCTTTCAGCTCTTCTCTGGCAGTTTGTGTAAGGGAATTTACAACGCCACAAACTGGAATCGCATTTTTGGAGCCTCATGAAAATGAGTGACACCAATCGCCCAGATCCCATCTTTAATTCCCACAACAGCTACATGAAAGACACTGTGCTGTGCTTCCAGGAGCATCAATTAACAGTCTAGAGGTGAGTGCTCAGCTCAACAGCTGAATTTAGCAACAGTTCATCTGCATGCAAGAAAAGGTTTCTCTGAACCTCCAGCAGCATCTAGCAGGACTCATACTTCAGCTTTGTGGTGACTGTGGCTGGGGCTTGTATGGAGAGGTAGCCTGGGGAATGATTTTCTTGAGGTTCAGCTGCCTTCAGTGTGAGTCATCAACAGGAAACAGAGATAAGACCCACCGGCTGGACAGTGCTGGACCATCCCCAGAGCAAAGTCTCAAGGAGAGGCTGGAATGGCTTTGTGCTTAAGAGCTTCATTGGAGTAACTGGTTGTGTTGGTCCGTAGCTCAAGAGCAACCAAGTTCCTGCCTACATCTCCAGTTTGATGCCAGACCAAGGGGACCTGTGGGAAGGGCAAGGATTGCAGTTTTGGTTTCCTTTTTATCTTGTCCCCAGAAATTGCTCTTGGTGTTTGCATTGCAGATGTGAGGTTGAGGAGGCACCACAGCTGACTGTAGGAGTCAACTCTTTTCCCCATGTTTCAAGACACAGAAATGACATGAACAAAACCTGATCAGCTGAGAGGAGTTCACTGTAAAATATTGTGTGATGGGTTTCTGGTTCATATATGGTGACACAGTGCTGCTGCGAAAACATGCACCAAGGATGACTTCACACTGTTATTATTTCATGTTAACAGCTAAGCATATATGTAAGTAATGAGCAACAAACCCCTCCTGTGAAAGTGTTAGTGCTTTTTGACCCCTAAACTCAAAAGCAAGGAAAGATCTTGGTGAAATACATGGTGATGTGATCCCTTTCAAACAGCAGGGCAAAACCCCAAAACTTGTGATCAAGTGAGACAATGTTTTGTTGTTGCCCAATAAGATACTGCATTAATGTATGGAAATTCAGCTCATAGGGACTTGTGAGCATGTATATACAAGCTCATATACTTGTGCCATGTATATGTGCAGTTTATGGGGTTGTTCTAACACCAAGAAAAGAGTCAAAGTTTGGAACACTGCCCAGGTTTTTTACTTGGTTTCCTGTGTATTTGCTTGCCTGTCACATGTAAACCTGTTTTGCCTCTCACTTAGCAGTGGAGTTGTGCCCAGATAAAGGCATTACTTGAACACCAGCTAAATATTAGTTTCATAATACACACCCGTTGCTTGGTCCCAGGGTATCACTCAAAGCAAATTATTCTGCTGTGTTACATTGTCTGTTGATCGCTCCTTTTTGTCTTTTATCCTTGTTGTTGTTCTTCCTGTCTTGCAAAAAGCCGAAGTGCCAGGCCATTAGGAAACTGAATTATTAAAACCTCATATTGATTTTTCTTGACTATATAGCTGATGTTATCATGCAAGGACCTTGCCTTGAGCTGTGCAGAAGGGGTTTTACGAAACACTTGACAGCTCTCCTCACTCCTATTCTTCATTACCTTCCATCTCTTTCCTACCCCATCATTTCCAAGAGGAGGAGGTTCTGAAAACCATTATGCAGAGTCATTTCATTTCACTGTCAGGCTGCCTTTGCTAGCAGCCACACAAATGATGGGATTTTTCTTTCTTTTCACTCTGGAGGTACACAAACAGATCAGTCCATTTGCTAAAAGCCTCGGCACACCGCGGTATCCATGGCAACACACCAGCCTGCGCAAGCATCTGCAGACGCTTCAAAAACCAGAAATACCAAGCGATGACAAGAACTCGCTTCATACAGTGGATGTTTATAGGTGTCACAATCATCTGAAACACTTCCTTTTCCACCCATCATCTCCTTGATTATAATGTGCTTTACATCTTTCTCCCAGCTCCTTTGTCAGAACGCAAGATTCAAGGCAGAAGTAATCCTTCTTTCAATGTTTATTTGCTTTGGGTTTTTTTTGCATTTAGATCACTGGCTGAGGTACCTTATGGGAATAAGCACCCCAAGCAACACTGTTAACTTTCCTCTTTGAACTGAGTTGGAGTACAGGCTTTTCAAATGATAAAATCCACAGTTGAAATTGAAAAAGAAATTATCTACGTCAATCCAGCTAAGAGAAGTGGTTGTGTGAGTCCTAGGCTGAGTGGTGAATTGACCCATCATGTTGCATGAATTACTGGTTACCTATAGTGATGACAGATTAAATAAGATCAATCAACCGTTTTTTGGAAATATTTTTATTTAAGCTTATCTGTCTGCTGGCACGGCAGAGACTATGCTAGTGTGTTTACAGGCACTGGTCTTCACTGAACCTGTGGTTTGTTCAGATCTGCTTTCAGGAGATAACATTCAGGTGCTCAGGCTGCATTGCAGCTGAGCTGGTTGCAGAACATGTACCAGTTCACTAGACCAAGTCTGCAAAAACATCTGTAATTCAGGATGGGTAACTCGTGTGGGCACTGATAGACACTGTTAAGAGTCTCATGCTGGTGATGGCCCTGGCTAAGGAGCAGTTTTATAATACAGGAAACCAACAGGCAGTCTTCAGGCATTCAGGACCACCTTCCTCAACTCAGGGAAGTATTGCTGCTCCATTAAGGTGTGGTGGGTGTGCTTATCCATCAGGCTAGGGCCATTCTCAAACCTAAACTGGACAACTGTGTTTGTTGCTCACACAAAGGCCGATTACAAGCCCGAGTTTGAAGTTTGGTAATGGGAAAGAGCTCAAGTACACACATGCTTAACCTCCAGCCACTGTTGTGGTGGGAAAATAGCTCCTCGTTTTGTCTGTAATGTTTGTTTCCCTTCTCTTAAGAAGTAACATCAGTATTTTATTCATAGAAAGGTGAAAAGAAATGCAAACCCAAGACGAATTATGTTGCCCCATATTGTGGTGTTAACTTGATTAGGCTAATTTGTTTTCAACTGATGATTTAAGCTTTAGGCTTGGAAAATGCAGTAACAGCTACCTGTTTGAGTGTAACATGAGTATCATATTAAAAAGCCTTATCAAAATTCCACCTTAATAAAACAAGCTATCAGTGCATCAGAGCACTGATGAGCTTCCATGTGCAAGCATCTCACAGATTCTTCCTAAGGTCTTTAATCCTCAGTAGCTACTGTTGGAACAATTCAGACTTTGCCCTAGAACAGGAAATTAAATCTCAAAAATAGTATATTCCTTGTATTCTGACCAGTTTGACTATTCAGTAACTTACACATCATGTTTATTCTGAAAAGCAAATTTTCCATTTTCCATGTAGTTTTGCTTAGAGATCCAATGTGCAAAGAGATTTCACTACATAAAACACTGTGTGTTCTGTTCATCTTCTGTTTGGTCCTGTAAGCAGGCAATGAGTTTTTAATTTTCTTTTTCATTTGAAGACCAGGTAAGGCGGAATGGTGCATTAGTTTTATTCCCTCAATTCTCAAGATACATAAGATAAAGAAAGCAATGCTTGTAGTAGTGAGAAGCTAGAGATGGCAAGACAAGTAACCCAACCTGAAACTTACATGCAATCATCATTCTTTAACTAGAAATTGTCAAGAGCAACAAAACTTATTTTCTTAGAGAGTTTGGATTTTTTCTTCTTGTTCAGATGGAAATTTAATAGATGAACTATTGTTCTGTGCCCCAGAAAATGGGTTAAAGCAGCGAAAGTTGGTTTAGACTTTCTACAGCTGAAATGTGCAGGGATCAGTACTCCCCTCGCTTCATTTTTAATACATTTAAAAAACGTTCTGTGAGATGTCACAACAAGTCTGACACCCAACTTTCTTCTCCTCAGCAGAGGAATCAGACCCATAATCAAAATTTCACAGAGCTTCAAGAGCTGACAGGAAAAAGTAGCTGGATTAGGTAAATGACAGGGGAAGAAGCTCTGCACATAGCCATGAATCCTGTAAGGGACCACTATTGTCCATTTTTCACATTGATTCATTGGGGACTCTTTCAATCCCAGCAGTGAGAAATGAAGGTGTCTGATGTAATGGCATTCTCTACTGCAATTCTTATCTCCTTGCAGCTTGGTGGCCCAAGTATTTTGTACCTTCTCTCTGCTTTCAAATTATTCTACTTCTAATGCAGAGACTGGCTTTTGACATCAAAAGCATTTAGCAAATTAGAGTGTAGCTCCCTGAAGCTAATTCTTCCATCATAATTCACATGGGTACTTAAGAGTCCCTTGCACAAAAAGACCAAAGATAACTAAATCGACAAAGGCAGCATTGCTCTTTTACAAGTCCTTCCACTGGGACAGATCTCACCTTTGCTTAAAGCTTTCCTGTAGCACCTGAGACATTTACATTTACAAACAGGTAGGATCTCCAAATAATCTTTGAATGGTAAATGTAATCAAAAGGGAGACAGGCAGAAAAAGGAAGGCTTTCACATGGAAATGTTACTGTATGAGCTGATGAGATACAGCTAAATTTCTTGTCAGAAACAGGAAAAAAATTGAACATAGTTAGTCAAAGCCAGGCATAAGTCCATTCTATTTTCAGTGGAAGCTTTTATTCTGCTCAGTCGTTGACAAGCATTTGAAGGAGCTCTCCAGCTCGCTTTTTCCCCCCGTTGCCTCTGTTGGGCACTAGAGGGACCCTAGAGTTTTCCAACCCACGAAAACATCGCAGCAAAAATGCCGAGGTGGGAGCCCTGTCTTTCCCGGTCACCTTAACCTCGGTGTTTCCAAGGAGGAAGGAGGGGAAAAAACTGCTCAACGTGCCCACAGACTGCAAATATGCCCCTGAGAGCGATGTGCAAGGGGACCGTAGCAATACTTCTCTGTTCCATTAATCTCACTGGTGCTCGCAACTCTTCCCATCATCAATAAATAAGAGCTGACTTTGTCCTGACTGCTCTGATTGCTCAGCTAATGTGGTGACATTGGCGCCAAGGCTTGAGTCATTGTGTTTTTGAGAAATTAAATGTTTCCTTCCCTGGTCTGAAGTGATGCCAAATACCTAAGTTGCCACTACTGCATCCCAATAAACTCTCAGGGAAGCAGTGGGGAATTGTTACTTAACTATATGGTAAGAGACAAATTCCTTTTAAAACAGCATTTCCCAGACAAAATTTCTAATTAATCTGTTCTAAAGAGGGCTATAGGCCATTACATTCCTTTTTCTTTTAGTAGGCAGGCAAAAATCCTCTATATTTAACTTCCATAAAGAGATCCAAAATTCAGTATCTCAAAGCTTTCCTATAAAGCTCATGGTTTATGAGGTGATGCAAAATTTTTCCCCTTTATATAAAAAATCTTTCCCCACTACTGCTTAGTGCAATGATGCTTTCTGATCTCTGCATTAATATTTCTAACAAAAATATGTCCATGCATTTTAATATCTGTAACATGAATTAAAATATTTTTTTCTGTCTTAAAACATCTAGCATCAACACTGCTGCTGAATATTTCATATGAAGTATAATGTAATTTGACTAGATAATTATATCAGGGAAAATGGTGACTGCCATTTTTTCTGTGCTCATTTTTCATCATCTTTGATGATTGTTTAAAGGAGAGATGCAACTGAATGACTAACTTCCAAGACACCTTCTCTCTCTCTCTCTCTGCAGGCTGCTGCTGAAAAGAGACAGGCTGCTGCTGTACTGCATCTGAGCTAGAGGCTTGATTTTTTGTCACACGTGGAATATTCTGAGCATGTCTCTGGTTAGTTACACCACCCCTCTGATCTCTAGGAATGTTTATGGACAGTGCACAGTGTATTGTACAAGTGTCTTTCCATTAAGACATCTTTTCCGTGATACCCATTGCAGCATTTGTTTCCAGTGAAATTACAGGCTGCCCTTTCTCCCCCTCCCCCCTTTTTAAAATATTGTAAGCTTTAAATTAATCTAATTTCCATTTGGATGAAGTTTAACTTTTTCTCCTTGGTCAAGTCAATGGCTCATTCCCTCTCAGGCTGCTTCTGATTAGGCTTCATGTTAAGCCTGCATTCATATTATCTAGGTGGTGAGAGGAAGGGCAAAGCTCCTGTACTGGTGGGGAGAACTCCATCAATTGCATGGATGCCCAGGTCTCCAAGGAAAGGCACAGAAAAAAAAACCCCAAACCAGCAGGAGAAAGGCACTGCTGGTTTTCAGAGTACTGCACACACTGGTGCACATTCCTTATTCCCTGAACCAGTGTCTTTCCTCCTGGCAGCCTGGGAGAAAGACTGACTGCAGCAAATCCATTTCCTCTGAAAGCATCTCCTCTGGAAGGATGTACATCACTGATGGTGAGTAACAAGCAGGGAACATGAAAAAAAGAACCAACCTGCTCCCTTTGCATGGCACTGATTTACAGATGAAATGTGAGAAAACAGCAGTGGTGCGAAGCTCTCTCAAACAGCTTGAGGAGGGCTCAGAAAAAGTACTAGAGGAAATGTTTGCAGTCTTCACTCCTTTTAAATGAAAATTTCCTGATTTACAAATACACTAAAATACTTAACAAAGTGATTTGGCCTTCCCAAGTCACTTCATTAACACTGACATACCCTTAACACGGACTATATGTAGTAGTTGCTGAGGGATGACCATTTCTTTATGAAGAAACAGAAGCAAAGGCAGGACCTAGGCTTTCCTGAACTGCATTCTGACCACTCAGTCTAAGACACATATGGCCCAAATTACAGATACGAAATCTTCTAGATAACCTGCTAAAGTCCATGAAGAAAACAAGCGCTCAGTACTCCTGAAAATCATGCTTGAAATCAAGCTGACCACCTAAAATTAGTGACATTTTGGAAAACATGTAGATAACTTGCTCACAGTCATGCAGCAATATGCAACCAAACTGAAATGAGTGTTTAAAGTTTTTCCACTGCAGTATGGGTAATAGCGTGCAATCTAGGTCCCCAAATATAAAGATATTTATCTTCACGGAAGCAAAATATATTACCTTCAAAACACTATTAGGGACTGATACGTGACATAGTCGGAATTTTTGGTTAAGATTCTGACAGACTGACTTTCGCAGTTTTTAACAAACTAAAATTTGCTTAGGAAATAGAAGAGGTAAGAAAGGCAGCATTTTACTCTTTCATCTCCAGCACAGGTTGATTGAAATGACGTGGTTCTGGCTATAACAGGTGGAATGAGCTGATGCTGTAGTGATATTGTGGGAGGAATGACTTTGGAGTGTAGCAACTGTCATGGACATCCTGAGGGGCACAGTTCAACTCGAGAATGTGGTAAGCGAGAAAGTAATAGGACGTCTTTTATTGCAATATTCCAGGAAATGGCTGGAAAGCCCGGCCCTACGACAGCAGCGTGGAAGTGAGCAGCAGCGCGGTGTCTGAGGGTGTTGTAAAACGCGTTTTCTCACCGGTCTCACTGTTATTTGCTCTCTTTCTCCAGAGGAAAAGGAGGGATTAGACTGAGCTGGACTTGCACCGTCGGAAGATCCAAATGAAATCAGGTGACGGGCTTTCGGTGTTTTACCAGCAGCAGGGCAGGGCTGGACACGGCCACCGCGGGCCGGTGCCCCGGCGTCCCGGAGCCCGGGTGTCTCTGCAATGCAGGGGCCGGGGCGGGGCGGGGCGGCAGCGAGGGGCCGCTCCTCCACCNTGCGGCTGTCGCGAGCCCTTTTTTGGGGGGCTCGTGCCGCCCCGATCCCGCTGCTGCTCCCTCCATCCGACCTTCCCTCCCTTCTTTGGGCCCTTCAGCGCCGGACCCAGAGCGGAGTTGTCCGCGGGTCGCCCTCCCGGAGGTGAAAACGGAGCGAGCGGGGCGGCCCCGCGGTAACGCCCGTGTTACCTTCATGGGGGCGGCTGCCTGCGAGGGCTCTGAGCATCCCCGGGCTGTAAAACCCCTCGGCAGGATGTGAACCTCTGTCCTCTTCTGCCCCCACCCCTAAGCTTCTCTAAGGGGATCTGCGCGGCTGAACAAAGAGCGTTGTGTGAGGCGAGGGCTGTAAGCGCTGTTAATTTGCATCGGGAAGGAGGGGCGGGGGGGAAGACCCACCACCAGAAAAATGATTCCCTGTATTGCATAGATCAGGGAGGAAACAGCCGTGCACGGGAGCCCGGCGGCGAACAATGCCTTTTTATGTAAGAGAAAATGATGTAAAATGTGTCTGGCTCGGATGGCTGCAGGTAGGAGCCGTAGGCGTGTGCTGCGCTGCCGCGGTGCTGCACCGACCCACCGGATAAACCCACGGATAAAACTCGCCTTCATCTGCCCTGTGCTCATCCGATACCCATCCCAGACACCCCGACCTGCCCTTCGGATAAAATATGCTTTACGGAACACCTTCGGGAAAGAAGGGGGTGTGCCGCATGCCGGGAGAATTGCTCTCCGCATGGAACATACCGACGTGGTTAATTTCCCCCGGTTAAGCAGGAACTTTCAGTTTCCTCCGAATAAAAATATTCTCATGTGTTTTTGGTACATTTCACGATTCTTCCTGAGACAGACTTGTAGGTTTTCACTCGTAAGTGAGCGTTAACATAGAGTCATGCAGAATCATGCATGACATACACATACATTGTAAGTCTTACTTATTTTAGGTCTCTAGCGTCAATTTTCATAATTTGCCATGTCTCTGTGGTCATGTCAATAAATCATACTCCATCCTTCCTCAAAAAATCACTTGCTGTCCAGCATTTGGGCTGCTTATTGTTCAGAAAACCTGTCCCTTTTGTTTTCAGAAGGGGTCTTCCATGTGAGATTGAATCACATATTCTTTTGGTTCTGTTTCTTCCTATTTTCTCCGTAAACCTTTGTTTTTCTCTCCGTGAAAAAACCTGTTTCTTTTCACTTATGCTGGTTTGGGCTAGCGGGGGTATCTAGACTACCAATCTCATAGCTGAGAGACTCAAGAAGAGGCTCAGCTGCAGAATGTATTTATTTTCTATAGCTTCTTTTGCTTCACCCCTGGCTGGATGCTGTAATGACAGCATCTCAGCCCTTGCCTGGGAAGAGAATGTGCTGAGAGGGCACGACATAGTGAAGTTGCCCCTGCATTACGTCATAGATCACGAAAAAGCGATTCATGGACAGTGGAAGACTGGGTACTTTCCCTGAGTGTGCTACAGACTCTCTTCAGTTAGCATAAAGGCATCCCAGTTCAGTTTGTCAATGGTTGTTCATTTCTCCAGCTGATGTTCTGGAAGCATGATACGTGTATAATGGAGCCCAAACTCACCCATGTAGCACCTAAGACTGGGAACCACCAAATTCCTCACTGTCTTATTTCATTTGCTAGACACTGATGGTGCAATCAGCAGTGGGCAACACCTCATGTGGTACCAGTTTCCTGTTGATTTACAGGTGAGCTAAAGGAACTCACTGAAAATAGCGCCAGTGGCTTAGTGAGGCCATTCTGCATGGTAATGAAACATGAAGGTGAGCCCTGGCACAGGGCTCTAGGAAGAGGGGTGATCTCAGCAGTGGAGCACAGTGCCATAAACTCTATCTCTTCCTATCTTTTCTTATCTCATCAAGGGACAGGATTTTGTTAATGGAGCTTTTCAGTTTGTTACACCCATATTGCACGTTTCCTGTGGGTGTTTGAGAGAAGCCAAAGAGCTGTCATCCTCAGAATTAAAAGTTGCTGTTCTGTGGAGAGTTTTAGCACACTGGAGGGTAGGTCATTATGCTTATAATGCAGTTTGTTACATAAAGCAGCATTTGCAGCCTTGATTTAGAGGTCTGATGTAATTGTTATGGTATATTGTATCATACTCACTTAGTTGGGTACTTTAATATGTTTGGGTAGTAAAGAAGTAGTTGTAATTTAATGACCCCTGAGGTGCTGTGCCTAGGCAGGAGCGATCTGATCACAATAGTCCCTGAATGAATTGCTGCAGTCTGTGGGTTAAGAATTCCCTTGTTGCTAGATGTTTTTTCCAGAAGCATACCTTTCCTTTTAGTCTGTGTCATGCTCCTTTCTGTACAAGTTACCCTTTGCTAAACCATATACCTAAATTCACAGAGGAAACATTTGCTGTGTGTGCTGACAGAGTGGGCTCTGGCCCCTCTGGCTCTGGCACTGTGCTCGCTTAACAACTGTCTGTGGAAGTTGCTAGAAATATCTAACCACAGAAACAGGGGTGAAGCCCATTGCAGATTCTGCTGGGCTGTTTCAGTTTCACCTCCCAATGTGGCATGTCATGCACATGTGTTGGAGCCAGGTTTGTTTCCTTAGTGGGGTTGGAAGAAGAAGTCAAAAAGAATTTAGCTTGTGAGGACTGTATGACGATGGCTTTCTGAAAGTCACCTTTTGATTACTAGTGTCTCTGCAAAAGCAGTGGCAGAGCTTGTAACACATATGCAGCATATGAAAAATCTGAAATCTGATATGCAATGGTGGACAAATGATAATCAGCTTAAGAAAATAAAAGCTCTACTGGCTCCTAAAGCCAGAGTTCTTACAGATCTTTTGCCTACAGTGCAGGCAGTGTCTATGCTGCAAACTGATCTGGTAAAACTTCTGGCTCACAGTCAAAGAAAAAAAATCCACCCCTTGTCTTTATTTGGGTTTCAGAAGAGGCATTTCTGGCTGCAGGACACTTGAAGTTGAACTGAAGCCTTGACTAGGAAGGGATTAGGGAGTGTTGCGCTTAACATGCACACAAATAATGACCAGAAATTTGGAAAGGTGTGATAGGGGTTGTAAGACTAGGTGACCTCCCAAGGTCCTTTCTAAACTGAGTTATCTGATGATCTAGATATTTTGGGTTTTGTGCTATCTTTAAGTGCATGTGTGCACTTGATGAAGAAATAAAAGTATGCGTGTGCTGATATGTATAATTGTTCCTTAAGACTCAAGGTTGCTTGTTTTGTTCCATCCATATTTATTCAGCTCCAACGCATGCTTAATTGTGCTTAAAAATGAGCTGTAAGCATGCTTCAAAGTTAAGCATGTTTTTACAGAAAAGGGAATGTTTTTTTCTAAGAGGAGAAAGAGGATAAATTCATGGTATGTGGGCTCAGTGTTGTAAACCCTTTGATGCTATTTAGAGATACCAAATAGTTCCAGAGAAAGCTTGGAAATATCCAGTGTTCTCTGATATCATTACATGGCTTATCTCTTCCCAAACACACAGGTGCACATGCTAAGGCAGAGTATGGGTGGGTCTTGACATATTTACGGTTGGTTCTTTTTCTTCCATCGTTCTGCTTCATGTACAGGTGTGCTTATTAGCAACACTTCTGTACTGCATCTCAGTTAATAAGAAAAAACAGCATGAGACTTATTTCCATGGGGTGGAGCTGATTTAGAGGATTGGTGCTGGAAAACAGAGATGGTTTAAGCTGCCTGCCTCAGTAAAGGAAAAAGCTTTTATTTCATGGGAAGGTTTAATAAACAGGTTTTTCTGCTAAACTATACAAGGGTGTTTTAGGTGGACATTCAGTGTGACGTTTGTAATTGCTTTCTAGGTGTCGGAGGAAAGAACTGGTGTATCCATGGGGTTAATTTGGATTGTTGTGGCCACATGGGTTACTGTACTAGCTGTTAAGAGGATTTGAGGTCTTGATTGACCCATTTTACTTTAACACTAATTGTTTGCTGTTGTATTAAGGAGAAAAGATGAGCTAATCCTTATGGTTTTACACTCACTGCTGTTTTTCCCTACAGCAGTCTCGCAGATGAAACTGATCTTTGTTCTTTTGTCTTGATTGGGGAGGTGGTGCAAAGGGATAACACACATCAGCTTCACAGTGTTAGTGTTTGTACTCAGTACCCTGTATCTTTGTTAGGGTGCCAGTTTGAAAGGAATGATGATGAAAAGTTGTGGCTTGTTCAATTCTCTTTGTTTTCTGCAATCTGTGAAACAGGTTAGTGCTGGTTGATAGGCTTGACCAGTGTTATGATATGCTGTTTCAGCATTTTTAAAGTACACATTTTTCTAACTCTCTGTGATGTAATGAGGCTGTTTGTTACACCACAGAAACATTGATTTATTTTAGCACATGATGCTTCCAGATAAAATATGTGTGTTTCATATAGTATAAAGGAGACAGTGCCCTTATTACAACCAGCAGTGTTAAGTGATGAAAATCAAAATACTGTGATGTGTTCATTGAATCTGTACCTGACTTGCACCATGTGGAAAGAGACAATGCCATTTGCAGCTCTGTCTTCTGATTATTGAAAATCTGGGGTACTTTTTGCCATCAGGGAAATAATCGGTTTACACCTGACAATTCTTAAGTTATGGATTTGTAGGTGGAATTAAGGTCCTCTAGAAATTTTCCCGCTTCATTTAGACTTGGCACTCGTGATACAAGGAGCTGAGGAATATTTTTTGTCTTGTGTCAAGCTCCCAGCAAGAATTAGGAAGATTTCTTTCTTTTAGTAGCTCTAAGACAGTTAGATTGCAGGAGCTTCTAGTGAGTTGAGTCTATGAAAGGTTACTTTTCTCTCTGTGAAACTTGTCATTTTATTCCCTGAGAGAGTTTTAGACTACATTTCAATAGCTGTTTGCAAAATTAGCTGTATTTAAAGTATATGCAACCTCTGGATAAACAACACAAAACCCTCCAAACAAACCAAACCCAGTAGTCCAATCATGCCAGCTAACTTGGCAGCATTTAATTGTAGGACCTATTGATTCAATTAACCCTATATTTTCACTTTGTTTCTGGAGAGAACGATAGGGGCTGGTTTCTGGTTTAGAACTAGGAACTGTCAGTTCTCTCTTTAGGAACATAGATTATCTCTTAAAACAACTGCTTGGCTATGCAAAACTTGCCACTTTTCCTGAGGTTCTGATCTTGGATGAACAAAGCTAGGAAATGTCTCAAAATGAAAACATATTATGAAGGTTCTGAGCACAGTTTGGGATGTGCTTTTGAAAACTCCTGCATTGGTCCAAATTTGATCCAGAGATGAACAGTAGAAAATGCTGTAGACATTCAAAAGTGGCCTGTGTGCTTCACTGCTGGGCCAGAATCATGTGTCTGCTGGTTGTAAGCAAAGATGGATTGGCCTCCTTGCCTATGTGTCTCAACCACGGTGTTGTCCAGGCTGTGCCTGCAGGAGCCTCAGCTGAGTTTGAGGTACACCTAAGCTTCTCTCTTTTTGTTCTCCTCACTTTGTGTAGAAGGTATCTGAATAGCTTGTGCAGCAAGTGCAATTGCAAGGTGGCAGACATGTAAGTGCAAGGACAATTTTCTCTGGGAAGGCTCAGAGTCTCAGAGGGACTGTGAGGAAAGCATTTTTTCTGTGTCTGCTGTGAAATGGGCTGAAAGTGTGTGTTCAAAACCCTTTGGCTTTAAGGAGGGTTCAAGCATGGATTTCAGTTCTGGTTAGCTGGAAATCTGGTCAGCTTGTTTTAGTTAACCAGATCTTCTTGTGCCAAGTTACTCTGTTTTCCACAGCAACCCCTCTGTGACCACTGGTTCTGAGCAGATAGATCTGATCCCCTCATAGGGCCTTTGACCAGACCCATAGGCTGTGCCAGAGCCTACTGCTAACACTTGCTAATGTTAACATGCTTTTACTGTCCCTTGGCTGAGTGTTGGACAAAGAATCTTTTAATGCCCCTGCCCGATTCTTGCAGCTGCTTCCCTGGGATGTCTAAGGTGTGCCTAGGCATCCCTTCCTCTTCTGACCATGTAGTACTGCTCAGACAGCAAAGCTTCTCCTTTTGTTTGAAGTACTATGACTGGCTTGATGACCAGCAGCTGTATGTTCATGTGTGGGTTTCTGCTGACAGAAGACTCCTGCTGACACATCCCTGGCTACTGGTGCCTGGTGTGCTCTCAGGTGTTGGGCTGCTCCTCTTGCAGGCTGGGTTACAGGGTGTGCCGGGCAGGCAGGCTGCCCTGCCTGTTTGCAGCAAGACTCTAGTCATGTGTGTAGGCATTCTTCTGCATTGAGTATGCTGAACCTAATACTAGCTTTTATTTCCATCAGCAATTAGACAATTTTTCAAGGAGGCTGAAAAAAAAACAACCCAGGGGCTCAGAAAGGAGACATGCAGGGGTGGAGCTGGATGATTTGCAGAGGAGGAGAACAGACCTTGCTCAAGGGGTGGTCTGGATGGGTGGTCATTCATATCCCATCCTTCTTGTCAACCTGTAGCTTGGGGTGGGAGGGCGTCAGAGATGAAGGCAGATGTGATGGCCCTAAGCTGCTTCAATACCGTCTCCTCCTTCAGAGCTCCCCTGCTACCTGTATTACAAAATACATAGTGCAGGGAGGTAGCCACAATAATAGAAGGGATATTTCTGAAATAAGAGTGTCAGCTCCTCCAGATTTGTATCAGAGTTCTTGATTTGCACTGGTCCAGTTAGGGCAGTGTTTGGGCCAAAGGCTGCTTACAGCATGCTCAGAACATACCTGGAGACAGTGTCTGTGTTGCCAGGAGTCCAGAGCAGACCGAGGCTTGTGGCTGTGCCTGAAGGATGTGCCCATCCTCTGTCTTTTGCGACGTGATTGATTTGATGTCCTATGAAGAAGATCTCTTCCAGGAAAATGATAAAGAAACATATAAATCAGGCTGAAGGAAGCTGTGTATTTCTTTTGTTTTAGGGAGATAAAATATGTGTATTTCTTGAAGTAGTAAAGGGAAAGTTGGCAAATACATGAGTGTTGTTTTGGTTTGAAAGACAGATGTCTGCCAAGGAAGGCTGGAACATTCCTTGGAATAGGAAGTGTGACCCGCTTCGCCCAAACTATTATAACTTTGAAACTGAAGGGGCTTGCAGGCAAGGATTATTATAACTTTGGAGTTAAGGGAAAAGGAATAACAGTTCTTTACTAATATATACATGTATAACAGGGCAAACAACACCAACAGCATCAACATCAAATAGAGCACAAACCTGTGGGAATATAGTTTGTAAGGATAGTGCAGAAGGCAATTTTCCTCAATGAATTACAGCTGTACTGATTGCTGAGAGGTGGAGACAGCCTTGCCTGCCCAATGAGGATGTGTGTTATAAAAGAGTGGGCTAGCTNCTAGCTGGTCAAGACTAAGGTGGAGGTGGAGACCCAGAGTGTGCTGCAGTTTGGGATGGAGTCTGCTGGCTGTGCTGTGAGGAGGAAGGGACAGACAGGGTTAGGCAGCTGGGTAAGGGACAGGTTGGGTTTAGCCAGTCATGCAGAAGGAAGCAGGAAACTTGCAGAGGGGAGAGAAGGAGTCAGTGCTCTGTGGGGCTGCCTGTGAGGAAAGGAGTCAGAGTTGCCTGAAAGAAGGCATGAAAAGTTTTTAATAAAGGACTGATGATTGTGTCAGGCCAGTCCGTCTCAACGTAGTTACTACAACCCCTTTGCCTCCAAATTATTATAACTTTGAAGTTAAGGTAGAAGGGAAAAGGAATACCAGTGCTTTACTAATATATACACGTATAACGAGGCAAACAAACAATAGCAGCAGCAGCAACACCAAACAGGAGCACAAACCCAGTCCCAGCCTCTCTTGCCACAGGCCCTTTCCCCTTAGTGCAGTTCCAGTCATGGCCAGCAGGGGCGCTGGGGGCTCCCGGCCGGGCAGGGCAGTGTGGTCATTCCTCCAGGCCTGCAGGGGGCGCTGGGGGCTCCGGGCAGGGCAGTGCGGTCATTCCTCCAGGCCTGCAGGGGGCGCTGTGGCACGGGGCTCCTCATGTGGCGCAAACCAGCGGCAGAGGGGGAAGAGGGGTTTCCTCTACCAGCCCGCAGGGGCGGTCAGTCCTGCTGCCCCTCAGGATGTGAAAGGAGCTGCGGCAGAACCTTGGAGCAGCAGAGGCAGGCACACCCTGGAGTGGCAAACAAAGCACAGCAGAAACTCCACAGCCCTAGCAGGAACTGCGAGAGGTTGAGCAGACACAGATACTGGGGTCAAATGTAGTGAAAAACCCAAAGCAGCGGCAAAAGACAGCGGGGCTGGGCAGCAGCAGCTGGGTCCTGCAAGCAGCCATGGGAGGCTCCCTCGGAGTCAGAGTGGGGAGGGGCTCAGGGTCCCAGGTTTTCCCTTGAGGCACCCGAGTAGATGGTGAGAGGCCTTTTCCAGTGCGATCAGGTGTTACTAAAAATCTCAGTTCACCAGCTGCTCTTATGAGCAAAGGCTCACCCACAGTAAAGAAGAAGCAGTATGGTGGCTAGAGTCCATGGCGGCAATGAATTCTCCCCGTGGTAGCAGCAACTTGACTATTCCCCTCTGATCTAAAAGTGAGCGAGAAGCTGAGGCCAGCCCCTCATCCCTCACCCAGAATCTCATGGTATCTTTGCCCTTCCCAAGAGAGAAAACCCCCAGGTAGTAGTAGCCAGCTGCACCCTTCCCCCCAGCTTGGCCACTTCTTTTGCCTCTTAAGTACTAATCCTTGTCCTGTCTTAGGCAACAAATAGTACAAAAGTCTCTTAGTGAAAAAAAAAAAAAATCCTAACCTTCTACAAGAATAATTAAAAAAAAAAAAATGGAAAAGCAAACAAACCCCTGTATGTGTGCGTGGAATGCTTAATAAGAGTAAAGGATAGAGTGTGGTAAATAAGCTTTCATTCCATGTTGTTCTGCAAAGGTAAGCTTTTCAGGCTGTAGAGAGCTGGTTGTGCGTCTGAATAAAACTCAGCAGAATATTGAATCTAAGCATTTATTACCCAGTGCTGTCT
The DNA here is from genome assembly GCA_013397075.1 of Rhabdornis inornatus. Lineage (NCBI taxonomy): Eukaryota > Metazoa > Chordata > Aves > Passeriformes > Rhabdornithidae > Rhabdornis > Rhabdornis inornatus. Next base: position 971,641 of record VWZS01001740.1, read on the forward strand.
GCTACAGCATGTAATAAATTTATGTTTAAACTTTTAATAAAAGGTATTTTGTATAATTGCAAATTACAATATATAGTTTTATACTCCACAGTTTGCCAAAAATAGCGGAAATGATTTATAGATAATACTTACAGTCTTTTAGTTTAACTAATTTTTAATGGTATGCTACTGGTGTTGCATACCATTATGCCAGTATTTTGAATGCAGTATTAAAGATTCTTGTAAATGTACCTTTCAATAAGAATAGTTGAGAATGTTTTTTGTGGAATGCATTTAGGAAAAAAGAGTGCAACTGTATGCACTTAGAATGACCTCTTGTACTCCTCTCTGACCAAAAAAAACTGAATTCACTTAGGCTTTTTCTTTTCTTTTCCTTCACTTGTTTTGGTCCACTGTACACTTGCATCATCGCTTAGCAATAAATGGAATTAATAATTTGTTGCAAAGCTTTAATTGATAATTACAGGCATTTGGAAATTAGAAACACATTTCCTATTTTACCATATTTATGATATTGATAATCAGATGCTGGAATGTGTGTTTATTTAGATGGTAATGCTGGTATCAGGATGCCAGCACCGACCTGCATCATTACCTGTAATTACCAATAGGCACATTCAGTTTCCATAGGCACAGCTAATCAGGCCTTTCCATGAGTCTGTTCAGAAACTGACCTTTGGGTGGGTGCTGACTTGTGAAAGTGCTGCCAGTGTTGCTTGATGTCCCCTGAGCAGCTATAATTATGGGGACTTCTGTTCTTTGAGTCACCTGGACTCAGCAGTCTTTGAATCCTGTACTGTAATCTCTGGGTTATATTTGTGACACTTAGAGTAGGTAAGCAGAATTTGCTGAAACAATGCCTTATTCAATGCTTTGAAATCTTTTTTTATGAACTTGATTCTACTTTTTGTTTTTTAGCAGAAATGTATTTGTACACTGCTGTTTATGAGAGAGTAGTCCTTCACTGTAGTTAATTTATTTTTTAAAAGATACTGACAATGAGAATATTTAATTGGAGGCATTTTTATTGCTGGCTCTTTGAGCCAGCAGATAAAAATGCTACTGGCTGTTTTAAGGCAGATACTCCTTTTTTGGGTGGTGTCATGAATTTTCTGTTTTATTCCATTGATGGGAACAGAGCAACTTGGTGAATGTGCAAGCTGTACTTAAAGTAACTTGTTCACCCTTTAACTTAAGTATTTTAGGACTGAATTCTTTTACCACCTATTATAAACAGGAGGAGGGAATAAATACTTGGAAAAAATATTGGGCAAAACTAATGTATTCCACACTTCAGGACATGAAGCCATGTTTACTACCAGAGTAAGTCAGAAAGACTTCCTTACAGACCCTGTATTGCAGATTTGGCATTATGGGGCATTACCATGAAATACTCTGTTGTTGGCACCAGGTGGTTACTGCTCTCCCAAACTCATGTGGATTTAAGTACTGAAGTTTCAGTTACTTGGAAGATTTGAGTTATTTTTGTTTCCAATTTGTTTTATATACTGGTAGAAGCTGTAATTTTTTTTTTTCTGAAGGGGACAGAATTTTCTTCTGCATTTTAAGTTATTGCAAGATCAGTCTCAATGACACTGCTTCTTCCAATGTGCAGTGGAATAAGTGATTTGTCTGTATCCTGGGATGGGGAGAGAATGAATATTTTACCTGTACTGTGTGTTTGTGTTTTCTGTAGCAGTGGTTTGGTGCCTTTTTCTTCCTTGCCTAAGAGAGAGGGAAGGTAAGTGAAAAATGAGCTTTCCTCCATGTAAAAAAGTCATCAGTGGACACATTAAAAGAGGGAAAAAAAGAGATCAGAGAAATGTGCTGTATTTTCACTTGAAAAACTAGCTATGGCGACTTGTTTCAGCTCTTAGAGGTAGGTTCAGAGCTGACAGGTCAGTAGGAATACAATTTACCTGTTCCAGCAGCTGTTGAACAACAGATAAAAAAGAAGTGGCTATCTCCTTATATTCACCTCTTTTCCCCATCCAAGCATGACATAATTTTCTTTAGGATTCTGTTCCTTTCATGCCTTTGCAGTTGAAAAGTCTGGTGGATTTATCTGCCCTACTGCTCTTACCTGCAGGCAAAGGTTGATCTGGATTGAAGTGTAATCCTCCTAGATTAATAAATAAGCCCTGCCCCATATCTGTGTCATTAAGCAAATGAGTAGCTCTTTGAAGAATGTTTTGAATCTTGTGAAAATAATTTCTAGCAGAAACTTACATTTTAAAAGATATTAAAATATACAGATAGTGAAATGAACAAGCAAGTGTGCCTCAAGAATAAAGGCACTATATCTCTAGTCACTTGTTAATATTTCCCTTTCTGTGATGGATTTACTTTGTAGCTGAACCTGAAAAGCCTTCACAACTGGCACTGGTGCTGGGCAATTTCCCCTTCCAATGTAGGTCTGTCTGCATTTATGTCTTTCAGTTTGCTACCTTTCAGTTTAATCACTCATTTTATATTGAAACATAGCTCTGAGCAGAATTCCACATAACTATGAAACCTGCAGTATAGATGAAACTGTGGAAGAAGAACATGTGATATTCTTTTGCTGGATTTTGTTTTGTAATGAGATGTTGCTTGTTTTCTGAGGAGCTTGGGATCGTGGGCAAGACAGCTGTGGGATGAACAGTGCATATGAGCTTGGTGGGGCTCTGGGATAGTGGTGAGAGCTGCTGGTGTGTCCATAACAGGTGCGATGTTGGTTTTGGTTTTAGGTTGTCCTGTTTGCTTCGGTCTTGATCCACAGTAGAACCAGAGAAGCTTTTCTTGGCTTGAAAATGATTCATGTTGCAATTTTCTGGGCAAAATTTAGCTTTGCCTCTGTATCCACCAATAAATGGATCAGGGCCTGTCATATCCCCATAGGCAGTGAAGGCCTAGGGTGCCTGTAGACTGTGCCGAGGACTGCTGGGGCAGTGGCTCTTTGGGGTACTCTTAGGTGCCAAAGAGCAGCAAAGCCGATTCCTGGCTGCTGGGTGGAGTAGGCATTTTTGTCCTGTGTGTCTCCGAGCAGCAGCTATTTCCATTTCATAACCTGCTAGCTCCCAAGCGCAGCAGGAGCATCCTGACTGTAGAGTTCCCCAGCACAGACTGCTTTTCCATACCCTGGAAGGAGTAACAAGGGCTTTTGTCTTTGCTGTAAAAATGAGTTTTCCCTGCCATGTTTGAGAAATACTGACACAATTTTTCTGTGCATACCCATTGACCCTGTTACTCGTACATAACCAGTCTGAAACATTCCTGAGAACTCACTACTGCAAGTATGCAAGTAAATGTTTTCTGGCTTTGGCCTGTGTAGAAGAGAGATAAGATGGAACTGAGCTACGGGCTGTGAGACACACCTGCCGAATGCCATGGCAGCGCAGAGAATCTTGTGTCTGCCTGACCTTGGCGAGAGGAGATGTGATGTGGCAGATGCTCTGCAGAGAGGAGCCTGCCAGACAAGTGCTGCTGAGTCTGTGCAATTAGTTGTCACAAATGGTAGCCAAACTGGGACTTCAATAGGCAACTAGTGGCTGCACCAGTAACAACGCTCAGCTGAACTTTACAGGGGGCTGAAATGAAGCCTGGGGGATGAAATGAAGCCTGTGGTGCCTGTTGACCTTTCTGCAGGGTGGAGGGTAAGCAGCCGAGAACTATGGGGATTGATGTATCCCAGGAACAGTAGGATATCCCAGAGATGATGCAACTGATCTTGGAAAAAACACGTCAGGAAAATTGAATCTACAGATTAGAACAGGCTCTTGTTATGGGCTCGATTCTGTGGTCTGACTCTAAATAGCACCAGTGTTTTCGATCCTTGGACATGGGACACTTCAGGAGATGCTTTGTGGTACCAGGTTACATGGGGCGACAGAGCACTGGCAGAGCTTTTGTGTCCATGGTGGACAGTATTTGAGGCACTCATGGCATGTGTGGCACCTGGAGACCGAAAAAAGAAGGACACTTGTGCCACCTCGACAGTCGTACCGGCCCCTTCTGCACCGGCATCGAGTGAAACACGAGGTTCTAATCATAAGGCTGTGGAAGGAGAGCTGGAGGATGTTTTCTTTTCTCCCCCGTCCTTTTGATTCTGCTTATTGTGGTGGATTCTCCTGTAATAATCCTGATTTAAAAGTTGTCTTTTCAAGCTAAAATTATACAAAACCATTAACTCTTTTCTATATTGCTTATTTTTAGTTCCTGTCTGTAGGCAGAAACATTCCCATGTAATTTTAAGTTGTTTCCCAAGGTTCTGTCTGTTTAATCACTGTTTCCATTCATGGGAAAGAGATGTGTGTTGTTACCAGTTATTGGGTGTTTTGATCTCTCTGCTTGTTCATGGGAAAAATAAGCTCTTGTGAAGTCATATTATCTTGTGGAGAACCTGGGCAGACTCAAGTGAGTGATGTGAAGGAGATAAATTATAAAATGCTAAGTAGTTGAAAAGGCACATGTACTTCACTTCCTCACCCTTGCCTTTGGGTTTTGTTGAAAACAGTGATGTGAAAATGTAACACTTCAAGCTCTAAGAGATCTGGCAAACCAGTGGAACACATTTTCCTCAATTTGGTAGGCTGACATACGTTCATGTTATGATTGATAACTTTTCCACGTGTATTTTTGCTTCCACCCATACAGGCGAATGTGTGAAAGACATTCAGCATCATTTTTTGTCTGCTTTTGCAGCCCTTGGAGTACCTGTCTCCTTAAAGACTGATAATGGGCCAGTCTATACATCCAAACAGATGGATGTTTTTTTTAATTTGTGGGGTTGCACTGTGTCACGGGTATTCCACATTCCCCTATGGGTCAAGCCATTGTTGAACATGCCCATAGGACTCTCAAGTCCATGTTGTTAAAATAAAAAAGGGAGAATGTAGGGATGGGATGTACCCCCCATGAAAGACTGCAAAAAGCCTTAATTTTTTAAATTGTGTTCAAAATGGCCTAACCCCCATCCAAAACCATTTTAGTGTATCACAGGCTCACTTAGAAAAAGCTGAAGTACTTACTAAGAATCTTGAAAGTGGAAAATGGGAAGGCTCTTTTAGTTGATAACCTGGGGGGAGGATATTCTTCTGTTTCCACAGGTTCCAGTCCATGATGGGTACTGGACCAGCCTTGGTTGCTCTGGCTTCATCATCAGCTTGTTGGGAAACTGAGGGAACAAGATGAATGGAGCTTCTTTGCTTTGGGCCATGGGTTAAATATGTTCTAATGTTGGGATTGTTTCGTTTTGTGATTCTTGGTTGTTTGGTTGATCAAGCACTGAAAAAAGTTAGGGTAGTACAGTTTGAAAACAAAAGTGGGGGGATGTAGAGAGAAATAAGATGGAATTGAGCTACAGGCTATGAGACGCGCCTCACATTAAAGTGTGTGGCAGTGTGTGTTAGGTCACTTAGTGAAGAAATACAGTATTTCTTCTTCACTTCTTCTTCTGTGTCTTGAAGTGTATGAAACCAGCTTGTTTCTCACATTAAATTTCTCAGTGTCCCCACCAATATGAGTGTGCATGTAGTTGTCACAAGGCTGAAATGTGAGATGCTTTATGCAAACTAAATCTTAGCGCAGTAGTGGGAGCCAGGAGAAGCCGTCCTTTCCTATTGAGTGGTTGGGATATGGTCTCTTGGCAGCCAGGGCTTATCCCAGCTGGTTCTGTGGGGGTCTTGTGCCTGTTTGCTCCTATGATGCCTGGTCCTTGCCTGACCCTGTGGGAAGCTGGCTTAGTAAGTTGAGCTGGGACAATGCTAGTGCTGTACAAAAATTACTTACTTTCTACCAGTGCAGCTCTCTAAATTGTTCTAGAGCGTTGGTGAAGGGGCGGGGCAGGAATGTGTGTCTGTAAGCTGGAAGGCTTTTACATGTCTCAAAGGCGGGGATTTTAAGGAACTTAAATGCTCCATTTTGAAAATAAAGTTAACAGGATATAACCACACTGATAGGTTGTGTTGCTCCCTGAGAGAAATCAAATTACCCTGGTTGTCAACCTTGCTTAGTACATTTTAAATCACCTGTTTTCAATGTAAATGGTACTATTGTAAAAACTGCTCTTACCTTGGAATTTAATTTTTTTTTTCTTATGAAGGGTACAAGCATAGGGTCACAGTGAAAATGTTGCATTTTCTGTTAAGAATCAGAAATTGTCCGGCACAGTCTTTTGGCGATACTCACAGGAAGATATGTGTGGTAATAAACAGCCCTGCTAGGCTTTCTGCTTTGGGGCTCTGAACTTTGCTGTGCTGCAGCTGACTTGCTTGCAATAAAGCCCTTGTCTGTGTCTTAAATGGAGGACTTTCCTGAGGTAGAAATTGCCTTCCACGGAATTAGGGGAGGAGTGATGTGTATTGTGAAGAAAAGCTAAGCCAGGAAACACCTGGCAACCAGATGGCCCCTAGCATGCTTCATTGTACCCACACCTTCATTAAGGATTACTTTGGCTGTCTCTGGGTAATAGATTTAGAGGTTTGGGGTCACAAAGAATTAGAAAATTGTAGCCAGTTGCAATTAAACGTGAGTTATTTTTAGAAGACAAAGAACTGAGCTGAAAGCTGAATTAGAGGTACTTGAAATGTTAGGGCTGGAATACTAGGGCGATATTTTCTAGGTGACTGACAAAGTAGCCCATGCACTCCAGTCAGAGGCACAAAGCCACCCAGGGTGGTGACAGGTGGGCTAGAGATGGCAGAGCTGTGAGCAATGGCAGTAATGTGCAACTGGCATTATTCTGCTTCCTGAGGGCAGCTGGTGTTAGGTACTTCCCTTTGAATATTCATGTGTGCAACAGATAAAGGTTACTTAGACAACTAGTAGAATAGGACTGTGTGCTTTGCACTGTGATTTGTATAAGCCTGGTTCAGTATCTTGCACTTTACATTTTACCTACATTTCATTTTGTTTTGTGTTTTTCCCATCAAAGTGGCTGCAGTCCAAGAAGGGCAGGCTCAAGGTTTTAAACTTTTCAGGTGAATTTTAAGGCTATTAGTAGGGAAATAGAAATCTGGGTAGAACAGTACGCAGCAACATTTTTTGTGTTGTTGACCACTTGGCATCAGTTGGTGGCATGTGGGGATCAGGAATCCACACTGAGCCTGTGTGGTTGCACAGAAGTGAGCAAGAGGAAACTGCTCTTCTCTCCTACATCCTCAGTACTCTGCTTACTCCAGCAGGTAAAAAGAGACATGGCAGTACTGAGGTGCATAGGTGTGTTTTGGCTGTCTCACAGCTGCACTGGGAGATGCCTTTTCTTCGGGGAGCTGCTCTGTGAATAAGTGTCTCAGATTTCCCATCTCTTGCTGGATCCAGGACTGATTGATATGGCCTCATAGCTCACCCTGCTCATTGCCCTGCCTTGAAGGTCTTTAACTACCTTGGGAGAATAACACATGCCAAAGACACTTTGCTAGTCCAGGGGCCGTGTAAATGCAGATTACCTTCCTTACAAACGCTGTGGAGCATCTTCAGGAAGCTTGAATAGGTTGTTCATTACTTTCATTCTCATGATGCTGGTGCAGTAGTAAGAGCATTGCTGGCTTTTATCCTGTGTATTCTTTTGAGCAGCTTCTTTGCAGAGAGTGTATGTCTTTGTCAGTTTCATGTTAAAATGTTTGTAAGCACAATTTGAAAACACCTAGGATTCAAACACCAATTTAATTACTTGGTAGCATTGATATTAAAGTTTGTTTTGAATTTAATGCAGTGAGTTCTGAGGAACCCACCTAAAAAAACTTGTTTTGTATATTGCTTCAGTTTTTAGGTCTACATCCTGTGAGGTAGGCTCTACAACTGAGATCCTTGTTAAAGACAGTCTTAACTTCCATTATGCAACTGAAGTGTTTGTATTTTATTAAAAACAAGCCAATGGTACTCTACCACATGGTATGGGGCAGCTACATAAATACGGAACAACTGTCTTGAAAGGGTGGATCAAGTTGATCAGTAAACATTTTCATTTTCTTGTCTCTCTGAGTCTGAAAGGCTATATGGTATTTATTTTACCCTCAAGAGAGGAAAAATAAAACTTTGCAGTTCTTGAAAGCTACTCCCCCATGTTGGGCAGTCCTTAGACTAACAGTTTGCGATCCAGAGAGGCAAAAATATTCTTTCAAGTGTGTGTTGATGGTGTTTTTAACCAGCGAAAACCCCACAGCAACAGCTTGGAAAGGAAAGCAGAGGGGGAGTGTGCCTGAAGGATTTATTGTGCTGCTCTTGGTTTTCCCTTGAGAAGAGCCCAGCTGTCTTGAAGTTGAAATTAAAATGTACATCCTAAATTAGGCATAATCAGGGTACTTCCTTTAGACAATGTCTGATACTGGCAGCTTTGGTGTTGGGAGTATGCTGGTTTTTTCAATGTATGAGCAGTGAATGAGGGAGGAGATGATTAGCAATTGGGGTATTGTGTTGGTGCTCTCCAAAGTTGGGACAAAGAACAGAACACGAGTTCTTTTTCCCCACGAGTCCTGCTGCTAATGGTGTGTAAATCTGATGAAGACCTGTACTTCTAAATGTACAGAATTACTGCTCCAGTAATGCATTGGTATTAAAATGAGCAGAAGGTTGTGGTATGGGTCTTTCTGTATTTTGAGTGGCATTTTGCAGAGTTGGAATGGAGAAGTCCTGGGATGTCTTGCCTTAGTGGGGGCTACCACGAGCCTGCCAAAGTGCTAAAGACCTCTGTGAATTGGGTTGTGAGGTGGCTTGCCTTAGCTAGCAATCTTTACTTTGTCTCTGCTGGGCTTGGGGCAGTCCTTGAAAGAAGTGTATTTTGCAGAAACATTGGAAGTGGTAACACAGGCACAATAACCTCGTTTTTGTCGGGAAGTTGGAGTTAGTTCTAACACCTGTGGAACTTGCTGGAGGCCTGAGCATGTATGAAACAGTAGAGTTTTGGTTGGAATGAGCCTGGGGAAGCAGGCTGGGACTCATTCCCAGCTGGAACTGAATGACTGTGGTGTTTGTTATTCTTTGTGTTGGGGTTTTGGCACCTGCTTTCACACTAAATCAGATGTCGAGAATATAGTAAAGGTCTGTAAAAGTCTCTGTAAAGGTGCTTAGGGCTCTCTGCTCTATGTCTGTCTTTCTTATCTTTTTTCCCCTGAAGACTTGTGGTGTAGTGTAGGGGATATTAATGACAAAACAGTTTCAAAACTTCAAACTTATAACCAATTAATAGTAGTAATTATTGTTTACAGTATTGCTTTTGCTAGGGAATGTCATGAAGTCCTGACATTGAGATGCATCATACAGACATTCATGGTCAAAAGAGATCGTAAATGGTCTTGAGTTTTATGGCTAAGGCCGACATAATTTTTCAATCTAGAAAAATCTTTCAGCCTGGCCTTTAAATAATGTTATGAAGTGATCTTGTGCAATTTAATCATGGTCCTGTACATTGATACTTACTTTGATGGCTCAGAGGCATCAATAATATTTAGCAGTGCTTTTTCACATTGTCTAGTTTAGTATATTAACTAGGGAGGCAGAAAGCAAAGCAGGTGTTTGTTTTCCTTTTTCCATACTGAAAAAGCTGTTGTTCCATATTGGTTTTGCCATGTAGATTTTTTTATGGCGACAACTGGTGAAATCATGCTGTTAGATGGAAAAGTGCATCTTTATAAAATGTCATTTGAGATACTGGAAAATGCCTAGCGGGGCTAATGCTGCCACTTACTCTAAGAAAATAGCTTAGATACTTCCTGCCGTTTCCTGGAGTCGTGTAATGGTCTACTTTAAGTCCTGTATTTGTGAATCTTGAGCTATGACTCAGGGATTAAATTTTTTTTTTCCCGTTTGGGGAAGAGGCTAAAATAAAGATGATTTTCTACAAGTGCCCAATCCTGAATCTGACAATTTTGTAGGATTTCTGTGGAAGTTGTAAACCAACTCAGTCTTTTACTAGAGAATTATTCCTGCTTCATAATGCCATCTGTTGCTTAGAAAAATTCTTCAGGAAGTCTTTTTTTTTTCCCCAAAGTGTAGGGATATTAAAATTTTCTTACAGAACTGATTTGCATTGCTCTGAAGTTCCCCAAGGATGTTCCGTACTGATCAGCAATGATCCTTTTATTGATTTCCAGTAAACTTTTCATTGTACATTCTTACTCATAAAACTGTTTATGCATGTGGATGTCTGTGTGTGCACAGATATGACTCCACTGAGCGGAATGGAACTTAATATACAAATACTACTGGAGTCTAATACTTGGATTGTGTTAAACAGAAACTGTGAAAACAGTAGGGACATGACTGCCAATACATGAGAGCTGTCAACCTGGACAGTTTTCAAGTGAAATATGTTTTTACCTGCAATCAACACTACATCATTTAGTTTTGCACTGATGTGCATGAATTACTAAACCCTTCTGCAACCTACGTTTACATGCCAGGACAATAGCTCCTGCACATACAGAAAAACTATAAACAGGAAGCTTTTCCTATGACAGCAGTGACTTATATGGGAAGAGTAATGTAGTGCTGTATTGACAAATATAAAGAATGATAGAATAACCTGTACATGTCTTTTGAAATATGAAAATTAATACTATAACAATCTTTATGATCAGTTGACAAAAAAAGAACTATTAAATCTTATTAGATTCCTGTTTTACTCCACTTGCCATGCTGAGATGATTTTGACAGTATGTATTGATTAGTATGGCCCTTAGTCCTTTTCCCTCAGTTGCTTGGTTGGGTGAATCATAACTGTGAGAACCTTAGATGGAATAAATAGGTTTTGTTTCTTGTTCTGTAAAGGGGAGGGTTCTGTGTTCTGCTTCCTGTTGCAGGAGAGGCTGATGTCAGCTCTGGTTGTGAGGCTCGGGTTCTTGATTGCCAGCTTTACTCTCCTTAAGGAAGGGAGCTGACATGCAGGACTTTACCAAGGGCCCTGGATATCAGATTGGGTCTGCTAGTTCACTGTGAATTCAATAGGAGAGTGGGAATACAGGATAGAAAAGTGATGATGTGTAATCTAGAGCCTGTTTGATTCACTGAAAAGAGGTATGTATTATTAATTACCATCTTCCACTGAAAGAGCTTCCAAGGCAGGTTAAATATTGTGGGGAGTTGTTGTCTCCTACTGAGACATTCTTTACTAGAATACTCAGAAGAATTAAAGTCTGCTTTATATTCAGCATCCATTTTATAACAAGCCTATTGCTTTCATTTATTCTCTTCAAAGCTTGTGGGAGGGACATTTAGTAACTTGAATGAGATTGTTAGTGATTTTTCCATTATTTTCTAGACTGTCCTACAAGTGAGCAGCATAGAAACCTTGCTAAAAATTATGGCATAATTACTGATGTATTGGGATTTATGAAGAGATTCCTTGCAGAGCAAGGACAACATATGACAAAATCGATGGCCTGCCAGCTTTAGATCTTTTCTAGAAGGAAGAAAGCACAGATTCTTCAGTGTCACTTGTACATTATCACGTGTAACTTGTATGGTGACTTTTGGGAAGGATGAGGGAGACTTCCTACCTGTTTAGACCATGAACATAAGTTGGCAAATTAATCTTAAAACATAGGTGTGTGAATATGCATGCAGGTGGGCATTCACATGGGTTTTGTTCTGTACTCGTTGAAGCAGCAGAGAGAGAGATGAGTTTGTGCTGGGTCTGAAACTGCAGTGTTTCAAAGGTAACCTACATTTCTATTCACTCTTTCTTTATATGGTATTCTACTGTTGATAGTTCAACAGTTAAGCCTGGACTGTAATCTCTGGAAATCTTTTAATGAGAGTTATTTTGCAGTAAAACAGCTAGCATGCTTTATAAATCTTGATGTGTCAATGGAAGGTCACCTGCTTAAACACCACTAATCAGGATTTATTCTTTAGGTATAAGTGAAATCTGCACCTGAATTACAAGTTGTTGGACATGAGATAATTTTTAGTTACTGTATCAAAGTTTCATTTTGGCATTTTCCAATCAAAGACAAAAATCTGGTTTTGAGTGTTTTTGTCCAGTTGTGATTGAGGCCCTTCTCCTTTAGCAAAAAACAGGTATCTTGTGGCATCAATGCCAGCCTGTTTATTAGGGATAACAAGGAGTCTGTGCTTTTACACTGTTGCAGAATTAGCACCTAAAGTGTGGTTATTCCCTCTCCTTCTCTTTGAACAGTGCATACCCTGGTGTGGCACTGTCCTCAGAGCTGTCGAGCCTTTGGGGCAAAACTTATCCTTTGGTCAGAACAGCCTGTGTTAGAAAAAAGTATGGATACAAATTTCAAAATTGTAGGTGTATTATAAAAAACACAGGTTTCAGTATACTCTGAAACTGACTCCTGAGTACACAGGGAGAGCTATGTTGATGCCAAGGGATCTAGAGAGGAAAGGCATGCTTGAACTGAGCACTTTGCCTGTGTTCTGTGTTCCTGGACTCCTGTGTTCTGTCTGAGGTAGGTGTTTGTATGTGTCTTTGTCTCTTTGGCTGGACTGACAGCTGGTTATAGAAAAGGCAGCCACCTCCTCTGCCCAGCCTCCTGCGCTATGTGGGCAGGCAGGGGACTGCTGCCTTTTAGGAGGAACAGCACTTCACGGTCCCTCTGTCCTCCAAGGATGTCTGGGTGGTTTTGTTATTTCCTTCATGGTTTTCATCTCAAGAGTATTATTTGGTGCAGATTCTTAAAGCTCTAACACTCTTCCCAGATGCACTGGTGATAACACCATGCGCTGTCCAGGTACCTATACAGACTCCCTGATTCATGAATGTACATTAGTTTGTATCATGGACGTTAATCCCATAAGCCAGCTCTGATCAGCAGCTGGATTGGGGCCAGATTTAGCGGGGGAACCAAGTCTCTCTTTGAGCACAGGGCACATAGAGGAGAAAAGGCAGGTCTTAAATCAGTGTGTAGTTTAGTTGTTTTGGTTTTCTTGAGGCCTTGAAGCAATGCAATGCAGGTTTTTTGAAGCTGACATAACAAAATACTGGGATATGTGGCCAAGTCCATGTGGGTGGAAAAAAAAAGGAGGTGTTACTGATTTTTATAAACACTTGTGTTCTTAAGAAAGAAAGAAAAAAAGGAACAGACTTTCCCAATGGTTCTCTGAGGATGTAAATGCCATGAGTATTTTGGTTAACGGCAGAAATGGCATTTCCTGTGCTGTCTTTATTGCTCAATTGCCTTGTCCTAGTTACATAAGTTGTATTTCATCAACTGGAGCAGATACATAGAAAACCTGTTGGAGTCATTCATCACTTTATCACAATTTCCAGCTAAATTACTCATACTCACAGTTGCTGTGAAAAGAGTTCTGCATCAAAGCATTGACGTTGCAGTCTTTCACCTGTAAACTAAGTATTTTTTGCCTTATATTTGATGGTATATAGGTGGAAAACTTGAAAATTAGCACAAACATCCATTGTTTTCTACAGAGACAAATCTCAAAAGTTTTTAGCAATTATGCAACTCCTTTTCATCCTTGATAAAATCTTATTTCTTGTAGTGGTTGGAGACAAATTAATTGTCACATTTACATTTATACCTTATGTGGTGAGGGATGCTTGTCACCAGCTTACATAAACATCTGTTTTACAACAAATATATCAACCCAATATAGTGTTTTCTTTATGTAACCAAGTCTAAAGAAGATACATTTTTTCAAAAGATTCTGTGTGTAGATGATTAATTATGACAGATGTGTAAATAGTATTCAGGTAATTTTGAGTTTTTTAAAAGAGGACAGTGACTTTTAAAATATTTGGCACTGCACAGTGTGGCCTGGAAGTGGAGACTCTTTAGTGGCTGTTCACTTTGATTTACAGGAGAAGAGGCTTAAAACTGCCTGGATTCATGGCACTGTTCACTCTCCATTCTGATCCTCTTGCTAGGCTGATACAAGATGGCCCTCTAAAGATGTTGTATATTGTTATTAATCTTATTATTAAGTGCACTCTGCATTAAAAGAGAGCTTTGCTGTTCAGGGCTCTGAGATGCTTGCAGAGCTGGGGCAACATTACTTGAAATACTAATAATGACCAATTCAGTTCCAGGCAATCAAAAACCAAAAATCCTAAGCAAACCAGGAGATGCTAGAAGAAAACAAATGAAAAAATCTAGCCCCAAATGGAGCAGAGGACACAGTATTTAGAATAGCAGAAATGTGGGCATCTGTGAGGCTCACTTTATATTGCATGTCTCTGTGAGAGCACAGATTTAAATTGTGCAGTGACTTTTAGCAAATTAGAATGTGAATGGAGGAACATGCTTGGTTTTGCCTCTTTTTGCAAGGCTGATCTGAACCTGCTTGCTGGTGGAAGCTGTTAGCAGTGGAGCTGTTGATCCCAGCAGTGAAAACAGCCAGTTATACTAATCACTGGATCAGGTAGTGGGACTGCCAGGTCTTGTTTGCTTAAATTGGCCTAGCAGTGCCTTTCAGTCAGTGGCACTAGGGTGAATTACATACTCGAGGTTTGTCCTGGTATCTTCATTGTAGGCCACAGGTTTTACAATGTAAATTATTAAATTACTGTAGATGAAACACCAGAGAGATTGGTCCTCGAGTCCCTTGGGGACTGGGGTATTGCAAATTAACTCCTCACAATTTACTTAATCAGAGCATGTATTTATTTTTTCAGAAAACCTTCTCTAGTGGCAAAAGTTCACGAAGCAGCTAATTGGGGCAGAGGTACAGCTGGTGCTCTCAGCTTCCTTCTGAGAGTAGCAATCTCCTTTTGTGCATTTCTGCACCAGCTCTCTATGATGTACTCACATATATAAAGACTTTACATTGAACCTCTGTCAGGAGCAGATAGGCCCAAAACTCCTTAGCACTTACTATGGAGGAAGACTACTGTGCTGACATGGTGCCTCATAGATAATGTGGCTTGCTCTCAGTTTCCAACATGCTCTTCTTTGTTCTTCTCACTATAGATAACTACAGGAGATATCCTTAATTTTTAATGTTAATTGTCTTTCAAAACAAAAATTTCTACTTCTATGTGATATATCGTAAGGTGCTATGTCTCCAAGTTAATTGGATCTGTGGTGTCAACTATGGTTTGTATAGTTTGGATTGTAGGACAGTATTAGAGCATGAGATCTTTCATGCTAGTCTGAAAAATCTAGGTCCCTAAAGAAAATGAGTGCAAATGTTTGGCTCTTATGTGAAGTGATCTGTTGCTTTCCACGTGCTTGCAGGTGTGGATGTAGGGGCGAAAACCTATGGGGCTGATATTTTCAGAAGGATCTAAATGAAATGTAGTGGGAATTGGGATGCACACAAATCCTGAATTTCTTTGTACACAGGCCCAATAAATCATGTGCAGCCCATGGGGGCTGGCTGCTGCCCGTGTAATGTGTTCCCTCATATGTAATCCAAGTTAAATGTGTTCCTTCTGAGCAGCTCAGTGTCTGGCATGGAGCTGTGTGAGGTAGACATTCAGGCTGCCCAGGTGCCACCTGCCTCCTCCCAGTTGTCCCAGAGGACTTTGGCCCTGATGTTGATGTCCTAATTCTCTCCATGCAGTGTAAGACCAAAGAAGATAAAAGCTCTTAGGTCTTGAGTACAGGGACAATGTTTGTCCTCAAAAAATGTGTCATTATTTCAGCTCACGAGATGGAACGAGGCTTTAGTGGTCATAGTTAAGTTTTTTGTTTTGAGAGAAAGACAACATGAGGGGAACTTGTTGCTCAGTTTACTTTTCCTGATGTTCATTAAATTTATCTTCAGTGTATTTGCGTTATGTTCAGGTTATCTAATGAACTTGCAATTACTCCTCTTTTTTCACCCTAGCTCTCATCTCTGCTGTCATCACCATGAAAAGAAGCATTCTATAGCCATAGGTTTGCTGCTCTAAATGAAGGGAGTTCTTTTAATAAAAGTTGATTTAGTGCCTAAAACCAGAAAAGTCATGGTTTGTCTCTGGATCAGGTGGCTGTAGTGGTGAAGACCAGCTGACACAGGAGCTTTTTGTTTTGTTCTTGGAGACAAGTATTTTTCTGATAAAGAAGGATATGCAACTTTAGGAAATCAGGAATTACAGCTACTTTAACATCTGGTATCAACCAAAAAAAATGAGTGTGCTCAAATACCAGAATATTATTTTTCTGTAGTTAAGAATGTGTTTCTATGATAGTATCTTTAGGGATTACAGGATAATAATAACTTGCCAATTAAAAAAATTGCCAGTTGAAAGTTGGCTTCAGATATATTCTCCTGAGTATATTTTTTTAACTGTATCATAACAAAAATTAATTTTTATATTTAGATTATATCAGATAAAAAATTCCTGGCAGTCTGTCATCTGGGGTTGGATCTTTGTGGTGAGAACTGCCATCTCAAAAGGAGAGATTCAGTTTTGGTGTTTAAAATGCCTTTTGTTGTTGTTGTTGTTGTTGGTTTGGCTTATTATTTTTTTAAAAAAGCATGCTTAGCTATCCTGTAATTGCAAACAATATGTGTGTCTCCAAATTCTAGCTCTGCTGGAAGTGCTGGGAAGTGAGCTTCCTGGGTGGTGTTGGTAAGTCCTGGCATGCATCTGTCTGCCCCTCTAGAGACACAGGTATGCTTAAAGTTGTGTCCTTGCATGCCATGGCTGTTAGTGAGGGCCAGCTTCTCCATCATGCAGCATGCTGTGGCTGCAGTGCCATATGGATACATGTTTATGGATACAGATCCTGATCCTGCAGTACACTCTTGGAAGAGCCATTCTGGTTCCACTGGAGTGCTTTGGAAAGAAGTGGATTGCTCTGGGAACCTGTGACTCCACTGTGGCTCTGTCTATGAGTGAGCTCTCCATTCCCTCTTCTTTCTTTGCCTTGAGGAGAACCAATGCCTTGCACAAAACCCCAGTGATTTCCAGGGAGTCATTCCAGTCTGCTTTGCAATAATTCTCTTTGAGTGAATTTGTTTGGTAAACTAGCAATAGTGTCTGGCATGCTGAGCGCAGAGTTTCCTGAAGGGAAAACAAATACGAATTTAATATGAAGAGCTAATTTACATGTTTCTGTTTTGAAAATGAATTTTTTCACTGTTCTGGAAGCTGAGAGAAACAGGAATAGGAAACATGCAGCTTGAGTGCAACATTTGAGATAGTACCCTGTACAGAGGCTGACCTGGAGACTCCAGCCTAGCATTTTGGGTTGGAGTTGCTGAAACAATCCTCAGTAAATAACAGATCTCAGAGTTTGTTTTGCTGGTTTTTTTTTTTGCTGTAAGTCAGTTGTGAATCCTTGTTTGCATTATTCATCAGGCCTCAGAGATGGAGGAATAGGTTTTAATGAATTCATGCACTAATATTTTTCCATCAATAAGTCAGTTCCTGGAGGGTGACCATCTGTTTCCATTTGAGGTGTGTGAGCATTCAGACCTTGACATCTTTGCTGATGCTGCCACTGAAGAGGTCAGCTGCGTGGATAGTGGATCTTGGGACATACCTTTGTCTGTCAGCAGCTGGATTACACCATCATGGAATTTCATGCAGGCTATTTGCATAAGGGTTGGGTGAAGCAGCAGTGAGTGAGGCCTGGGAAAAGATAGCACAGATAGGCAGTGCTGTGGTACCTCCCAAAATAATATTTTTTTGTTTGTCCTCTTCTTGGAGCACATGTGCTTGTGGCAGACGTTACTGCTTCAGCCACTGATGAGATAACTGTGCTCCAGTTTGCTGAACTGAGTAACTGTGCTAACTTAGCTTGGTTCAACAAGTTCCTGTGAGTAGCTGGAATCACAGCTTGTGGGGAGGCAGCCCCAGAAGTAGATAGTGTGTTTATGGTGAATGGGGAGTAGTAACCGGAGAGCTACCAATGCATTTTCTTTCGTAGGCAGTATGGGAAGGCCAGATTTGTGTTTATTTAAAAAAAAAAATTATTGTAATTGAAAACAGCTCTCTGTTCAGAGCAAGTGTTTGCATTTGAGCCTTTGGAAGTGATTGTGGTCATAGGCACTAGCAACACCTGCAAGCGGATACCTTAGCTAATGGTTGGTCCTTTTTTGGTTTTGTGACATCTTGGGAAGGGAGATCAAAAGACTTGGGAAAACTGGTGGGGATGAGTGGGTGAATTGAAAACAAAATGGTTTGGTCCAACCTGTAACTGGAGGAAGATGTGTTCCTCTGCTTTGTAGACAGTACTTTCAGGGCTTTGCCCTTGCTGGCTTGGATTGCATGGGCCATGTGACAATCAAGGGCATTCTATGCTGCCATAGACCAGTGGTGATTCATAACTGGATGGGTCATTTAATTTTTTGCTGGCAGGTTAGGAATTTTTCCTGTAGTTTGTACCCTCTCTTGTTACTAGGCCTTTCCTGTAAGATTTAGCCTTGACTTGCCCCTATTCAGGGATGAGATGCTTGCTGGCAGCAGCTGCATAGTTTGTGTGTGCAGGTTTGAGTGGTTGTCCTGAAAAATCTGATAGAGTCAGATGGAAATCTTAAGTTTCACTGTCTGACCAAAAGATGACAGTGATTTGTTTAAAGATATTCTGGCTGCTTAATTAAATACTTTGTTTTTAGAGAGTTCCAGTCACTTCAAGTGAGGGATCATAAATAGCTAAAATGTGTTCCTTTTCCAGACTTTTATATAGCTAAATGGATTGCGTGACACTAGACCAACCTCTCCGGCCATTGAGATGCTCTTGCTGCACAGAAACTCAAGTTTGTTTTCAGAAGCTAGTGAGGGTTTCGCCTTTCACTCAGGCTCAGTTTTCTGAGTCACTTAGTGAAGTTTTATTATATTTTTTTCTTGGTAGGTTGTCCCATCACTGAGAGATCAAGTGCTTACTCCTTTTTGTGTGAGAAATACAGTCTGTCACAGCAAGCAGTGTGGATAGACCTGAACTCCACATTGCCACTGCATTTCTGGGAAATGCCATAACAGTAGTATAATGTGTCATTGGGAGCTGCTGTGTTATTTCCTAGTAAGATTTAGCTCTAAGCTGGAGTTGTATCCATAAAATGCTTTTGTTCAGATGTAATACAATGCATCAGGGTGTTTCTTGCTTTCGAGACAGAGGAAAAGCATTGAATCTCCAAAATGCTTCACAGTGGGAACAGAGGTCTCACTGCAAAATAAGTTAAGAGCAAAGGTTTGATGAAGTAAATCAGAATTTCTGGCAAGCATCTTATATCTGTCTTTGGGAGTACCACTCTGCAGAACTGTAGTGCTTTAACCTGTCTCAGTTGTGCACAGGTGCATTTGGCTGAAATGTGCTGCAATCCACCCTTCAGACAGGTGAGCTCTGGAATCACAGCTAAGTGTGAGCAGGGCATATTACAGCCAGTTTGAGGTTCTCTGGTGTGAAACCAACGTTGATATGTACTGGAATGAATCCAGTGGGTGATTAAAGGGACAGTGAGGTTTGAGGAGACACACAGAGGGAGGTGTTTTTCTTTCATTTGCCTAGAGGAGAGGTTATTCAGGAGTTTCAGTGCTGCCTTCAGCTACCGTGTGGGTAGGGAGAGTGTAGAACCGGTGCTGCCAAACTTTTCTTGAAGTGCATGGTGAAGAAGCCAGGGCAAAGGATAGAGTTGAAACAGGGTAAATTCCAGGTAGATATAAAAAAACCTTTTTGTATCATGAGGGTGGTCAAACACTGGAACAGAGACTGTGAGGAGTTGTAGACTCTTCAGTCGTGGAGGGTATTTTGAAGCTCAGCTGGGTAAGGTCTAGGTGGACTGCTTGGGATGAGTGTGTAGACAAGAGACATCAAGAGGCCCTTCCAGCCTGTGTCATTCTGTGATTCTAGATCTGTGTGAAGACTGTGACCTCTTGAATGGAAACTGTTGAGGAGGATCAGATGTGCTTGAGAGTAGTCAGCTCTTGTGTGGCTTGTGCAGCTCTTGGGTAACTCGTGGGTTGAGTTTTAGCATAGACTTTGAGTGTTATAGATACAGTAAAGCAGGTGTGCAAGTCCTCCTCCAATACCAGCTCATGCTCTGCTGCTGTTCTGGTTTGGAGGGTTTGCTGTGAGCTGTTGAACAATAATTTTGTGTAGATGTGGTGGAGTTGTGAAGAACAGCAAAGAAACATCAGCAGATGTACAAAACTAGCAGCGTAGCTTTCTGAAGCAGACTAGGTTTTTTCCACTCCTAGATTTGTATACCCTAGCTGTTTATTAAAAGGAACTCCTCTATGTGATGTTCCTGGCCTGGCAAAGAGTCTTCTAAGTGCCAGGGAAAGAGCTGTACTGATTTTCCTGAAGAGACAGGTCACAGCAGCCCCAATGGGTCATTGGAAAATCAAAGCAAGGATAGGAAGAGGGTGGTTTTGTTTGCAACACTTAACAGTTCAGCTTCTGAACAACCACATGGCCCATGGACAACTCATGGCCAAAACTGCTGATTCTGCACAGCTGCTATTCTGTCTAAGCATCAAAATGTGTCCACTGATTGTAGATTGCTTTTTTCCTTCTCCTGGCTAGTCTGTGGGTAACAAATGTTTTTACTGAGATCAAGCTGCTGGCAGTTGTTATAACTTGTGCCAAGGTTAAATGTCTTCTGCCTGGTTGAGACTGACTTTAATGAGGTAGGATCTGAAAAGTGAATGAACCTGGGAGAAAAACAGGAGCAATACAGCTTCTGGTTTGTGTCTCAGTACCATCTTGGGAATCTGCTATGGAAGTGCTTAGACTAAAAAATGTCTTTCTTTAATGACTGGAAGCATCTTTCAGAAGCTCTTAAAAAGTGTTTGAGATAAACAGCACCTTTCATTGGTGGTTAGTATCCTTTCATTGGTGGTTAGTATCAGACTATTATTAAGATTTATTGCTTTCACAATGGTCTCTTCATTCCAGTGCATTACTGTGCTTGGGCTCTCTGTCAGATCTGAGCCCTGCACAGTATCCCTTAGCAAATGAATATGGCATGGGAACATATGAACATGGTATTTGCGTGACCGTCACTCTAACAGCAGAATTTCACTGACCCTCATATTTTATCTGATAGGTTCAGATCAGACAAAATTATTCAGTATAATTTCTCTGGTGCTGAAAGCTTCACGTGCACTGCAAAATGAAGTATAGGATAACCTACCATAATGTATTTCCTGAACAAATATCATTGCTTCTCTGTCTTGGGGAAGTGTTGCAGTGATAATTCTCTAGATACATTTGCTTTCCATCTGTGTTGGTGAATGAGAAAGTGATGGAGTTGGTGATGGAGTAGGAGATCTAAATTTTGTTTTTGAGGTCTCACAGGCACCATTGCCTGTAAGGCAGTATGTTGTTTAACAGCTCAGGGGCTGTTTGCATAAACTATTGGAATTGAGCTAGGACCACTTTACTTTTCTCAGTAATAGTATATTCTTTGGGAGCAAAATGTTTGTTTGTTTGTTTCTGCTGTCCCAGTGTTATTACTACTTAGTAAAGCTTGATATGTCTTTTGCATTTGTATTTAGTAGACGGATCACACACAAAGAAAGAAACCTTGAAGAAGCAAACCAAAGCCAGCCAAACCAACAATAAGAAAATGGAAACATCTCTGTCTGGGTAGAGTGGTTTAATTAGTTCTCCCCTGTGGTCTTTCTTATCCTGCTAACATTGCTTTGGTCAGTATCAAAAATATATACCTTGTAGTTTCCTCAGTATGTATTTGGATATTGCCCCAGACAGCAGCTGTGGTGTGTGATTTGCTTGTGCTGGGAGAAGGAACTGGGAGGTTTGGGAGGTGGTTGTGTACCAGGATCTCAGCCTTCACCTCCCTGCAGTAACAGGTGGGAGCTGTGCTGCTCCCCTTGGGTGTGTTTGGTGTCTTTAAATCAGAAAATCTTCAGAAGTTCTTACAGTATTTCTGATGCAGCATGAGGTCCTGATTTCATCTATGGCTCCATGTCATGTCTAGTATGAAAAAAATTGTCTCATAGCATT
>VWZS01001741.1:1868-13893 GCA_013397075.1 Rhabdornis inornatus
GGTCTTTTAAGGGCTTATTTTACTTCTCATTATTCTCCTCTGATTCTGTTAGTTATAAATTCACTTTTCAATTTAAGCTGAGCCTGTTTTTGCCCTTGAAGTGTTTTTCTCCTGGTCCTTATCTCACTCATGAAAACTTCGCTAATTTTTTTCCCTCTCTGCTGCCCAGCTGTAGCAGGAGAGGGTGAGTGAGTGACTCTCGTGGTGCCTGGCGTTGGGCCAGTGTCAAACCACAACATGCTCCAATTTAAAAGGAGATGCTGGAAATTTATGAAGGGATCCAAGGTGCTTCACAAGTGATTGACACTGAAGCACCACTCTTCCTGGCACCCTGACTGCCACTGCTGGGCTGCATGTTCAAAGGGTAAGTCCCTTCTACACATCACACCACTGATGCCACATGGATTTAGTGGGTCACACTGATCACACAGGGAGTTCGAATAGGAAACCCCAGTTGCCCAGGGATCTTAGAAGTCATCACAAACTTGCTCAAAGGAGAAAATTTTGGACTATCATCAGAGGAGAAGGAGGAGAAGGCAACTGTCGCTGTCAGGGTTTGGGGGTTTTTTTCCCCGATCTGCCACAACGAGCCCGGATAGGGAGTCCCATTAGGGACAGCCTTTCCTGGTGTCCCAGGCAGATTTCAGCCTTAGCCAGCAGAGAGAGAAAAGACCAGGAAAAGCCGCAAAGGAAGTTCCACAGAATCTTTATTTTTTCTATGAAGGGGTCCTGAGCAGCAAATCCATTGAGGCGGGGTAGCAACAGAGTTTTATAGGTTTATGGTGGATTGGAATGGGGACCAATAAGTACAAAGTTTGGGAAGCTTATCCAATGGTTTTGCAGGGAGATAAGGCAGGGGTCTACAAGCAGGGAAATATTTCTAGTATTAGTCATCCTAAGTAAGCAACTTCTTATCTAAGGGATCATTCTCCAGGGAGGCCTCTCTCGGGTGTCTGCATCTTCCACATCGAGGGTCTCTGCTCCCTCCACAGGTAACATATGCTGAGGAGGTCCCACCATATAATTAGCTATCAGAAAATGAAAAGTGATACGGTCTCTTTACTGATGGTTCCTGCAGTATTATAGGGCTACATCAAGAATGGAAAGCTGCCATATGGAGTCCTACGTGGCGAGTCACAGAAACTATTGAGGGAGGAGATGGATCAAGTCTTGTTGCAGATCTGAAAGCTGTCCAGCAGCCTTTAGGTATAGCTGAATGAGAGAAATGGCCAGTGCTCTACCTGTACACTGACTTGTGGATGGTGGCAAATGCTCTATAGGGGTGGCTGGACCAATGGAAAAAGACCAATTAGCAGTGCAGAGGTAAACTCATCTGGGCTGCTGAATTGTGGCAAGGCATCACTGCCTGGGTAGAGAAGTTGACTGTGCAAGTACATAATGTAAATTCACATGTACCCAACAGTTGGGCTACTGAAGAACATCACAACAATGGACAGGGGGATCGGGTTGCCAAGATTAAAGTGTCCCAGGCAGATCTGGACTGGCAACACAAGGGTGAATTTTTTTTGCCTTGATGGGACCATGATGCCTCTGGTCATTGGGGAAGAAATGTGACATCCGATCGAGGGGTGGACTTAACCCTGGACACTATCTCCCAGGTTATCCATAACTGTGAAACATGTACTGTGATCAAGTAGGCCAAACAGGTAAAGCCTCTGTGGTATGGGGTACAATGGTTAAAATATAAATATAGGGAGACCTGGCAGATTGATTATATCATACTCTGGCAAACCTGCCAAGGCAAGTGCTATGTGCTTATGATGGAATAAGCCACCACTGGATGACTAGACACATACCCTGTGCCTCATGCCACTGCTCGGAACACCATCTTGGGCCCTGGGAAGTGAGTCCTGTGGCGACAGGACACCCCAGAAAGAATTGAGTCAGACAATGGCACTCATTTAAAAAATAGTCTCATAGACACCTGGACCAGAGACCACAGTATTGAATGGATGTATCATATTTCCTGTTGTGCACCAGTCTCTGGGAAAATTGAACAGTACAATGGGCTATTAAAAAATACACTGAGAGCAATGAGTGGTGGGGCTTTAAAATATTGGAATCTATATTTACCAAATGCCACCTGGTTAGTTAACACTAGAGGTTCCACTAATCGAGCTGTCCCTGCCCAATCAAAACCTCCATGTACTGTAGAAGGGAATAAAGTCCTTGTGGTGTATATGAGGAATGTGTTAGGGAATACAGTTCATATTAGTCCTGCCTCAAGCAAAAGCAAACTCATCCATGGGATTGCTTTTGCTGAAGGACCTTAGTGCATTGGGTGGGTAACACAGAGGGGCGGGGAAATATGATGTGTAACTCAAGGGGATTTGATTTTTGGGTGATAACAGTCCATAATGTTGAATTGTATATGTCTTGGGTACATATTAGCCAAATTAGCCAAAGGGATATTCCATACCATAGGGCGTCAGCTCAGATATATAAAACTAAGGAAGAGAGGGGGGTCATTAGTGATTTTTCAATGTTCGACTTCCGAAGGAACCATTATGCATGCAGAAGCCCTGCTTCCCAGAAAGTGTCCGAAAATCGCTGCTGATGGGAAGCAGAAACTTTTTTTCCTCTAGCTTATATGTGTGTAGACTCTCACTTATTTCTTTCCTTTCACTGTAATAAACTGTCTTATCTCACCCTGCTGGTTGTTTACATCTCATTGTCTCCCCTCTCCCATTGGGAAATGGAGTGATAGAGCAACTTAGTGGGCACCTGGCACCCAGCCAAGGTCAACCTGCTACACGGGCATATGCAGACACTGTGCATGGCCCAGCACAAGCAAGAATCTTAGCTGTGGAAACAAGTCTGTCAAAACATATACAGAAAATTGAAGATGGGATTGACGAGACTCATCAGAAACTCAGGAAGGAGCTTAAAGAGGACCTTCTCCAAATCTCATCAGTACAGACTAGAGGCCCTGCTATCAGAAGCAGACGTCCCCCAGCTGGGGAGAGAGGGTACACCCCACTAGGTGAGCTATGGTTCTTCCTGTGTGACCATGGGGAAAACATGAGGAGGTGGGATGGAAAACCCACTTCTGCCCTGGCAGCATGAGGGCATGAACTGAAGGAATGCAATACTCGGAGAGGGAGTTCCACCAGAAGAGATGTAGCTCCAGTTTCCCATTGCCCAGCTGCCAGGCATACCGGTAGGATGACGACATGTTCCCCTTGAAGGAACTTCTAGAATGTATGCCCAGGGAGGGAATGATAACCAGGGCTAGAGGGGCCCTGGCTCTAGTCAGGCATGGGAGAATCGTGTCTTTTGGACTATGTGGATTCATTGGCCTGGCACATCAGAACCACAAAAATATGAGGCCTTGGTTGACATTGGTGAGTAGTACACACTAATCCCATCAAGACATGGGGGAGAATCTGTTTCTATTGCTGGCATGACAGGGGAATCACAGGATTTGACCTTGGTGGAAGCTGAGGTGAGCCTGACTGGAAATGAGTGGAAGAAACATCCTATTGTGACTGGCCCAGAGGCACCGTGTGTTCTAGGCATCGACTTCCTCAGGAATGGCTATTACAAAGACCCAAAGGGACTCAGGTGGGGGTTTGGGAGAGCTGCTGTGGAGACAGAGGGTGTTAAGCAGTTGAACACCTTGCCTGGACTATCAGAGAACCTGTCTGCAGTAGGCCTTTTGAAGGGGGAGGAGCAACAAGTTCCAATTGCCACTTTGACAGTGCACAACTCGAGATGCTGTGATTCCCATCCACAAGATGATCCATGAGCTGGAGAGCCAAGTGGTGGTCAGCAAAACACACTCACCCTTCAACAGTCCCATTTGACCTGTGCGCAAATCTGAAGGAGAATGGAGATTGACTGTGGACTATCGTGCCTTGAATGAAGTGCCTCCACCATTGAGCGCTGCTGTGCCAGGCATGTTGGAGCTCCAGTATGAGCTAGAGTCCAAACCAACAAAGTGATATGCCACTACTGATGTTGCCAATGCATTTTTCTCTGTTCCTCTGGCAGCAGAGTGCAGACCTCAGTTTACCTTCACCTGGAGGGGTGGGCAGTACACCTGGAACCAATTGCACTCAGTAGTGGAAGCATAGTCCTACCATCTGCCATGGACTGATGCAGACTGCACTGGAAAAGGATGAGGCTCTGGAACATCTGCAGTACATCGATGACATCACTGCGACAGAAGTGGCCAAAGCTCTACCTCTACACTGGCTCATGGATAGTAGCCAATGCTCTTTGAGGGTGGCTGGAACCATGGAAAAAGGCCAATTGGCAGACCAGGGGAAAACCAATCTGGACTACTGAAGAGTGGAAAGACATCATTGCCGGGGTAGAGAAGCTACATGTGAAGGTCCGTCATGTGGATACCCATGTTCCCAAGAGTCAGGGTAATGAGAAGCATCAAAACAGTGAACAGATGGATCAGACTACAAAAATAAAGGTGTCACAGAGAGTTTCGGATTGGCAATATGAGGGAGAATTGTTCCTAGATCGATGGGCCCATGATGCCTCAGGCCATCGGGGCAGAGATGTCACCTATAAGTGGGCATGAGACCAAGGGGTGCATCTAACCATGGACTGTATCTCCCGAGTTTTCCATGATTGTGAGATGTGCACTGAAATCAAACAGGCCAAGCGGGTCATACCCCTGTGATATGGGGGAAGGTAGTCCAGATATAAGTATGGGGAGGCCTGGCAGATTGTTTACATCATGCTGCCTCATACCTGCCAAGGCAGGTGCTTTTTGCTCACAATGGTAGAAGCCACCACTGGATGATTGGAGACCTACCCTGTGCTTCATGCTACTGCCCGGAACACCATCTTGGGCCTTGAAAAGCAGGTTCTTTGGAGATATGGTACCCCTGAGAGAACTGAGTCTGACAACGGGACTCATTTCAAGAACAGCCTTATCAACACCTGGGCTAGGGAACATGGCATTGAATGAGTGTACCATATTGCCTATCATGCACCAGCTGCTGGGAAAGTAGAGCGGTGCAACAGCCTGCTTAAAACCACCTTGAAGGCACTGGGCAGGGGGACTGTAAAAAAACTGCGAAATGCATTTAGCAAAGGCTACATGGTTAGTTAACACTTGAGGCTCCACTAACCAAGCTGGCCCTGCCCAATGTGAACCCCTACATACAGCAGACAGAGACAAGGTTCCGATGGTACGTGTCAGAGGTTTATTAGGGAAGAATGTTTGGACTAATTCTGCCTTGACTAAAGACAAACCCATCTATGGGATTGTCTTTGCTCAGGGACCTGGTTGCACTTGGTGGGTAATGCAGAGGGACAGGGAAACACGTGTACCTCAGGATGTTTTGATTTTGGGTGAGAACAGCTTATACTGTTGGAACACCTACGTACCACTGCTTGCTGAATGTCACTGCCACTTTTTGTGTAAAGTTATATGTATATATGTATAGATGTATAGATGTGTGTGTTTAGAGTTGAGATGCATTAATTTGGGCATTAAGCAGACGATACGGAATAAGAGGTGGAATGTCTTGGGGTGGTTTTCTACTCCCTGATCATATGATCTATGACTAGAAATGGTTGTTGTAGCTCCGGGGGGATTCAGGGGAGGGGGGAGCCTTGGGGCTCTTGCATCCCTTATTGCTCAGGTGTCTGTGGTGCACTGTAGACGGTGTTACCTTGTTGCTTAGCCAGCTTGGGGTTTTTTGTTAGCTTAGGCAAGAAGTGGTTTTTCCCTTTCCCTGGCCTTGGAGACTGCAGCAGCAATCCTTTGGTGCCCTTTTTTTATTTTCCTGAACTATTCAGTTAGGTTTTGGTCCGAGATCAGAGAATCGATGGGAGAAAAATTGGCCGTGGACCAGCAGGAAGCCGAGGGGTCACTCCCTCCTGGCCCCAGACCTTGGAAAAACCAAACCCACAGGAGAAAGGACACCAAATCCACCAGCTTCACCTGCTGTGAAGAAGAGACCAACATCAGAGATTCACCAGGTTCCCATCTGTTTTTGCCCAAGCTGCTGTGTGAACCTTTTGGGGTTTTTCTTCCCTGACACAGAAGCCAGGTCCATTTTGTTTCTCCCTGCCATGTAGTTGGCCGTTGCTTTTTACTTTCCCTGGTATTTTGGGATTTTTTTTTTTTTTTTTTGTTTTGTTTTTTTCTGGTGGGGGGGAAGGGGGAGGTCTGACAGTTCAATATCTAGCATTTATTTGCCATTTTTTCCCCCCATGCTCTGCTGGCATTCTGTTTGTCAATAAACAGTTGGGGTTTTTTCCACTTTCATCCACTAGTGTTAATGTCTCATTGGCAGAAAGTGATTGTTGGAACCCTTTTTTTAGAGGAAACACTCATTCCAGAGTGTTTTCTCCTAAACTTGTCTCTAAACTGAGACACCCAGAAATTTCCCTTCCTTGATTTGCTGCTGTGCTTTGTTCTGGTTGTAAACACTTGAGTCCCATGGTTTTTGACAGAGGTTGCACTCAGGTTTCAGTGGACTGGTCTGGGTTTGAGATGGTCAAGGGGCTCAACCAGGAATGTGGTCAAAAACCTGTTGTCATCCCAGGCAGAGGATGGAAGAGAAGAATTTAATGAAGTCTTTACCATGCTGAGCATGAGGATTTGGGAGGAATGAACTGAAATTCGTCTTCTCCCATAGACTTTCTCTTTATCTGAGCAACTGACTTAACCTCACAGTGATAGCAGCCCTTCCTGCATCATAGGGGTTCTGAGAATAGACACCAAGGGGATACTGCGGGAATTGGGATATGGAAGTCAGTTGGACTTGATGATCTTAGAGGTCTTTTCCAACTTTAATGATTATTTTATATTCTATGATATTCTCAGCAATACACATGGTTATTGCTGAAAGGCAAATTTTTTTCTCCCTTAGCATTATTCAGATCTGGGTCTTCAGTGGAGCAGTTTGTGATTTGGCACACATGGAGGCAGGAGGATCCAAGTATGGGTGGAGAGCATCTGACCTGTATGCCATGTCCAGCACTAACTGCAAAACTCATTGGCCTTCTTTATGTGGCTGTTTTTAATTTAATTTAATTTTAGATGGTCCAGTTCATGCACAGAAATCACAGTGGTACTGATGCCTTAAGGTTTTAGCTTTTCTATTTTTTAAATCCTGTATTGCTTTAGTGTACAACTCTAAACTCCATATAGTGTGTTAGGTACTGTCTTCACATTTTGGTCAGACAAAACAATTCCTCTAGGCCTGAAACTCAAGGACACCCTACTGACTCAGGCCTCGAAAACTATAAAAAAAAGTGAATTTGGGGGAAGCAAACTGGGGGTATATGACTTCATTACCTGGAGCTGTAGTTGGAGGATTAACCCTAATATGTAAATGGACCAAACTTATAACTGTCTGAAAAACTCGCCACCATCGTCCATCTTGAGTGTAGCCTATCAGAGGCTTCTAACTGCCCAAGGTGTACCTATTGAGAGCCTTTAATAAATACCCGCTTTTATTCTCTTAATTTTGTCTAGCCTCTGTTCTAGGTAGCCACTCCAAGGCATCAGTACCACTTATATTGGAAAAGATAGACTCATAGAATCATAGAATCATAGAATCATAGAATATGCTGAGTTGGGAGGGACTCAGAAGGATCATCGAGTCCAACTCCTGGCCCTCCACAGGACACCCCAAGAATCACACCATGTGTCTGAGGGTGTTGTCCAAGCGCTTGAACTCTGTCAGGATTGGTGCTGGGACCACTTCCCTGGGGACCCTGTTTCAGTGCTCAACCACCCTCTGGGTGAAGAACTTTTTCCTGATGTCTAACCTAAACCTTCCCTTACCAGGAGGCATCAGAGAGGTTGCTTCACTGGAAGGGGGAAAAAAGGTCCCAAGGTCCCTGGAGCAAACCCTAAAGTCATAAAGGTGCCCATCTCAAGTGCCACAGCAGTGATGATTCTCACACTCAGCTACACGGAGCAGCACTATATCCATCTCATCAATCTGTGCATGAGCCCAATGTTTCTGCCTTTGGTTTCTCTTTCAGAAGAGTCTGATGAGGTCTTCCGAAAGTTAGGTGGTGATTCAATGGGGAAAGCATCCTTGGCTCAAGCTGCTCCCTACAGCTCTTCTGGGGAGAAGAGCAGTTTTGCAGATGAGATTTATTCTCTGTATGCCCAGGGAATTCAAAGGCAATTCTGAATTCATGCACACACATGTATATGCAGTATCTATACAGGCTTGGAGAGAGATGGGGAGTGCAGCCTCATGGGTGGCTCCAGAAGCATCTCCAGCTGCCTGCATCTTCCTGCTCTCAAGCACAGAGAAAAGGAGGAGTGGGAAGGAGACATGTTCCCTCTTGTTTGCCCCCAGCTGTCTCTCTGAAGATGTTCTGTAATTCTGTAATTCTGTAGCAGCATATTTATTATTTTAATTTTAATATTATTTATTCTTTTATTATTTCTAGTAAAAAGTATTGGTTTATTAATTTTATAATGTTACATTCTTATTATTTTAAATTTTTTTCTTATTTTGCATGGTCATCTGGGGCCAAAAGTAATGCTTGCAAGTGTTGGCAGCAGGTGGGAGAAGGAGACAGGAGTGGGCTGGCACCCTGCCTGAGCCAGCAGGTGAAGGGCAGACCCAGACATTAATTAGAGCTGGCCCTGCCATTACCTGTGGGTCTGGACAAGCCATTGCTGTCTGCCTGTAATAATAATACTCAGCTTTGTCATTGAGGTTATGGGAGCTGCTGGAAGACAGGAGTCCCAGATTAAATATCAAGCTGTGTACTTTAAACTTGCCACTTTTCCCTAGCGGAGCAGTGGATATAGGAGCCATCCATCTCCTTCACAACCATTCCATGATGTGGAAACATGGCAGGGGTGAGGGAGCACTGGGCATCACCCCCTTGGAGGCTGATGGTGAGATGAGGGGGGTTTAATGGAGCAAAAAAAATAAAAGACAATTTCCCATTGATAGGAAGGAGAGGATGGGGACTGGACCTGTGCCTCACTAGCACTAGGAGCCCTCTGAGATGGGAATAGTTGAGCCAAACCTCAAACTAAATGGGCTGCTGAGTTGCACTGCACATCAGTCCTCAGCCCAAGCCCAGAGGTGGGTTTTGGGCTTGCAGCCCCTTGAGTTAAGATGCTGCTGGAGGTGGCCATAGGGCCACCAACATACCAGTGGGCATCACAGGGGGTGCCAAGGCAGTCATTCACCACTGCCCTGCAAGTCACTGGGGGCTGTGAGCCACACTCATGGCTCTGCATAGAGAAGGTGTTTAGTTTGGAGTAGTAGGTCATCGTGCAGTTGGGAGATTGATGGGAAGCAGGACTAAATCTTAGGTGTGTCATGAAAAAATAGCCATCACCTTTACTCCAAAAATAAGTTGCGTGTAGTTTCTCCTGACTTCTTTTCACCCTGACAGGGCCAAGGCTTCAAGGCCATGTTGGGGACCAGCCCCTGCTCCAGTGTGTGGTCTGATCTCAGGTATGGTACTTGGTGTTCCATCATCTCCTCTGGCCAGTGGATGCCCTATTTGGGAATCTTCCAGTGGTGATGGGACTCAGCTGAGGTTCCTCTTGGTCCTGCAGGTTGGTGGTGAGCAATGTCAGGAGCATCCCTGGCTGAGCTGCTGCCTGCTGCCACTGCCTGCTAAAAGCACAGCCAAGTTCAGACCAGGGGGCTTTGAGTGGTGGGATCCGTGCACACCATGTATGTAAACTGCAGCATGGAGGCAATGCAGAGCAGAGACTTTGCTGGGCTCTAAGTGCAGACTGCAAACTGTGCAGCCTGCCTGCAGCTCTGAGCCAGATATAGGCAATGGGCTACTGGTGGGGTGGGCTCCTAGCTGCTCCCAGCCATTGCTGGTGGGTGAGTATGCTTGGGGTCCCCTGGGACTTTGATAGGAGAGGTGGCAAAAAAAGCGCCTCAAAATCCATATATCCGTTGATTTAGAGTTGAGGAAATGCTTGAGGACCCCCCTCCACGTGCTATGCTAGAGGCCTGGAAGGAACTTCGGCATTGAGACCCCTCAGACCAGGCTGGACTGGCATCAGCTCTGGCTCTCCATTTTCTTCTAAAAGGCTCATATCGAGTCCAAGGATGCAGGACCATGTTCCTGCCAGCGCAGGGACTCAGCTGGCCTAAGGCACCCTCCTGCCAGACCATCTACTCCTGCTTGCTCCAGCATAAATCTGTCTCAGGCTGTGGCAGCTGCCACAAGGCAGGGACTTTGTGATGCTGTGGGGTTGGAAGACCCCTGCTATTACCTGCAGCCACCCTGCCATCCCCAGCTGTGCTCTTAGCTGGTTCCCTTTGCCTCTCCTGTGGACAGGATTTTCCGAGGCTTATTGAGACCCTGCAATGCATCAGGCTGCCTGGGACCTGTCCTGCACACCCCCGCATCCACTCATCACTTTGATAGGGAATGAAGCATCCTTCTGGAAGAGGAGCACATGGGAGAAGCAAGTGCCAGGGATGTCACCTCCTGAGCCAAGGCCAGAGCAAACACAGGTGCCAACATCAGCCCAAAGCTGGGGTTTGGGTAGAAGGATGTTGGAGAGGGCAGGACCTATTTTTCTTTCTTGGGAAGGGGGGAAATGGGATAACTTGTGCTTTTCCTGGGCACACAGGATATGAGGGATGCTTTTGTGCATGCCGGCAGGAAATCTCTTTAAGGATTTCCAGTTGAGCCTCAAGGATTTGTACCATATTCAGTTTTCAACTGTGGCCGGGGGGGGTCTTTGGTAGACCCTAAACTGCCAGTTCGAGCCAGAGTCAGTTATCCCGCAAGGGACAGCTTTTCCTGGAGTCCCAGGCAGTTCTCGGCTTACAAGGTACAAATGCAAGCAATGCCCGGAGTTAGGCTTTCAGCTCTTTTGTGAAATCAGGCTTGCAAGTACCTTCTTAGCCAGCAGAGAAAGAGATCGAGAGATGCCAACAAGGAGATTCCATAGAACCTTTATTTCTTCTACGAAGGGGGTCCTGTCCAGCAAATCCACTGGGTGGAGTTCTAAGGGGACTTTTATAGGGTTAAGGGGTCTTGAAAAATGACCAATAACATAAAGGACTGAAAAGTTAACCAACTACAACAGCTTCTAGACTAAAATGAACCAATTATTTGAAGAATCAGAAAAGAACCAATTAAATTGCTAATAGATAAAAGTGAAGGTTAGCAAGGAGGGGAATATTTCTAGTATTAGTCATTCTAATTAATCAACTTCTTATCTAAGGAATTCTGTTCCACGGGGCCCTATCTTGAGGGTTTGCCTTTTCTTCAGAGATGGTCTCTGCTCCCTCCACATCCAAGCAAATGGGCTTGATTGGTGTGCTTGAGCACAGACTGCACCAAATGGATTTTGACTGGTCTTGACAGTTGGCCTGCTGTAGGGGTACCCCAGAGGGACAGTCCTGTGGGACCTGCAGTGTGGATGTCACAGCATGGACACCCTCAGCATCCCCCCTACCAGGCTTAGGCTCATTTTTTTTTTTCACTGCTGGATGCTTTTGTATGTACCTAACTGTCAAAATCTGGATTTGGAGAATCAGTGCTGCCAATGGGGTCCACATTATCTCCCCTGTGGGGATCATTTTGCACAGCCTCATAATTTCCTGCTGCTGGCATTTAAACAAGCAAATGCAAAAAGATGGTGTGAAATGGCTTTGGTAGGATGAGTCTCAGGAGTGAAGGAGCCAGAGGATATGTAGTGGGTCAGGAATGAGATGCATAAGAATTTTTTAAGGTCCCTGTCCCATACCTGGCCAAGGCTGATACCAGCATGAAACACAGCATGCAAGTATCAAGGACAGGAGAAAACAATGTGTGGCCTCCCCCATGCTCTCCCCCTATTCTGAGCATCCAAAACCAATGCTTCCTTCTACCCTCCCAGTGATAAATTCCTCCACTTTTCTTTCTTTCTTTTTCTCTTTTTCTCTCTTTCTCTCTTTCTCTCTTTCTTTGTCTTTCTTTCTTTTCTTTCTTTCTTTCTCTTTCTTTCTCTTTCTTTCTTTTCCTTCCTTCCTTCCTTCCTTCCTTCCTTCCTTCCTTCCTTCCTTCCTTATTGCTCTACATATTA
>VWZS01001741.1:13940-25410 GCA_013397075.1 Rhabdornis inornatus
TTCCTTCCTTCCTTCCTTCCTTCCTTCCTTCCTTCCTTCCTTCCCTATTGCTCTACATATTACTTTTTTAATCAAGAGGGGCTAGAAAGACCATCTCTGGCAGCACTGGGTACCCAAACCCAGCAATATTAGCTCCAGTCCAGGAGCAGCAGGAAGTAAAAGCAAAGATGGTGACAGCAAAGTGTGCATCCGCTAAGGAAATAGTGTCAGGCTAGAAAAACAAAACCTTTCCATTTCGGATTTTTTAATAAGAGCAAGCCATGTTTCCTTGCATATCTTTAATATTCCTGCCCATATAATTCAGTAGTCTTACACAGAGATGCTCAGTCTACCAATACACTGTAAAATATGCCATAGTAATCATGAGCATCTTTTTAGAGAGAAAGTTTGGAGTGATCTAAGGCTTTTACAGGTTAATATTGTTTTCTGCAGCTCTTTTCTGTAATCTCAGCTTTTCCAGCACGGACACGCAGTTTTAGAGGCATTGTAGGATGCTCCATACCTGCATGCTTTGGGGGATGAGCAGAAAAAATTAATGCGCCTTTTACAACAATTTAAAAAACCCCAATCAAATATATCTCTTCAACATCTTCATAAAAGACTTGGACACAGGACTCAAAGAGATACTAAGTGAGCTAATTTGGCAGAGCCTGATTTTTTTTTTGGGTAGTGGGGGGGCACAGGGGTAGCTACTGTGAGAAGCTGCTAGAAGCTCCCACCATGTCCAACAGAGCCAATCTCTGATGGCTCTGAAGATGGACATGCTGCTGGCCCAATTAGAGAGGTTGGTAATGCCTCTGTGATGACATATTTAACAAGAAAATCAAGACAGTTTTTCCCCGGGGGAGGGGGGCGAAGGAGGCACTGTGGCTGCCCCTAGCTAGCTGGGCTGCAGGCAGAAGGGCAGGGGCGATGGCAGTGGCTTCTCCTTCCCAGCACTCTGCATGAAGAGAAGTGTTAAATATCACCAGCACCACGGCAGCCGCCACTGCCCATGTGGTGGCAGCGGGGCCGCATGGCCAATGGCAAAAAGTGGCGGGTGACTCCCTGATGCAGAACCTGGACNAGCCCGTGAGAAAAGTGCTCATGCTGGAGCAGGTGGATGCCAAAGAAAGCTGTAATCTAATGGGAGACCTGAATGGAGAGGGCCCCGGCTTCCAGAAATAGAGAAAAAAAGCCCTTGCTTCCAAACTAGAGCAGCCTAGCCTTAAAAGACTGCACCCTGTGGACGAGTAACCCACACCAAAACAGTTTTGGGAAGGCTGTTTGCCCGTGGGAGGGACTCACAGCATAGTAGAGAACAGCCTCCTCTCCCTGAGCGAACAGAAGATCTCAAATGACAAACTGACCAAAACCCCCACACTCTCTCTCCCTGCTCTGTCAGTGGGAAAGAGGGATGGGCTGGGGAAAAAAAAAAGGTGTTTTAAAGGCTTATTTTACTTCTCATTGTCCTTCTCTGGCTCTGTTAATAATAAATTTACCTTATACCTTTAAATTTGTACCTGTTTTGCCCTTAGAATGTTTTCTCCCAGTCCTTATCTCAACTCATGAGCCCTTCATTAATTTTTTCCCCGCTCCTCTGCTCAACTGTAGCAGAAGAAGGTAAGCGAATTACTTTTGTGGGTACCTGGTGTTTGGCCAGTGTCAAAGCACAAAAGTAAGTTTGCTGATGATACTAAATTGGAAGGAGCTGTTGACTCCTTTGAAGGCAGAGACGCCCTGCAGAGACCTCAACAAATGAGAGGGCTGGACAATCACTAACCATATGAAGTTTAACAAGGGCAGGTGCCAGATTCTGTAACTGGGATGAGGCAACTCTGGTTGTGTGTATAAACTGGGGAATGAGAGGCTGGAGACGAGCATCGTGGAAAGGGATCTGGGCGTCCTGGTTGATAGCAAGTTGAATAAGAGTCAGCAGTGCCCTGGCAGCCAAGAGGGCCGATCATGTCTTGGGGTATATAAGGCAAAGCATCGCCATCCAGTCAAAGGAGGTGATTGACCCGCTCTGCTCTGCATCAGTGTGGCTGTATGCAGTTTTGGGTGCCTCAATATAAGAAAGATATAAAGGTATTAGAGAATGTCCAAAGAAGGGCAACAAAGATGGTGAATGGTCTGGAGGGAAGCCATACAAGGAGTGGCAAGTGGTCACGACACCAAGACTTCCAGAGTTCAAGAAGCGTTTGGACAATGCTCTCAGGCACATAGTGTGATTCTTGGGGCTGTCCTGTGCAGGGCCAGGAGCTGGACCTCCATGGCCCTTGTGGGACCCTTCCAACTCAGGATATTCCATGATTCTGTGAACATTTCTGATAGCAGAAGCTCCCTGGCTGCGTAGGCTTTGAAAATATTATCCCCTGAGAAAGATTTTCTGAGCTCTTTTGGGTAATTAGCATTTTTTACCAGACTGGTACTTCACCTCCAGGTCCTGGTTTTCAGTGGTTGCTTGTCCCGCATCCCACGGAGCCCAGAGCCATGTTTCCAGCAAGGAGCTCTGGCACCAGCAACCGATGCCCATGAGATACTTGACCAAAGTGGTGGGAGACAGGGTGAAAAGCAGGTGGAGGAGATGAGAGAGTTCTCAGCCCTTTGGCTTTCCAGCATATTTGCTCAGTGATGTTGAGTGCTGCGCCAGAGCCACCACCTTCTTACAGACTAAACAGTTGCAGTGTTTTCTCCCATAATCAAAAAAATTTAGTAAAGGGTCCTGGTATGAAGCTTTACATGAACTCTGGGTGCCATGAATATCTCTGGCTAGAAGTGTTAACTCCTTCGGTTCCCTCCTTGCCTATGCAGTCCAATGTCTGGTCAAATGAAGGGAAAACCCATTCCACAATGAATCTGGCCAGCTGCTCCCCATGCTCTCCTACCTGATATGTTTTTGCACATCCATCATTCTGGGGTTTTTTCTTTTATTTTAAAGGAGGAATCCAAGATCTCTGGTCATAATGGAGCTCTGAGGTCCTCAGTTCAGGAAAGACATGGACCTGTTGGAGTGGGTCCAGAGGAGGCCATGAAGATGCTCAGAGGGCTGAAGCACCTCTCCTAAGAGGACAGGCTGAGAGAGTTGGGGTTGTTCAGTCTGGAGAACAGAAGGTGCTGGGCAGACCTTAAAGTACCTTCCAGTACTTAAAGGAGACTTAGAAAAAAGATGGGGACAGGCTTTCTAGTAGGGCCTGTGGGAACAAATATTCTGAGAGTGGTAAAACACCGGCACAGGTTGCCTAGAGAGGTGGTGGATGTCCCATCCCTGGAAACATTGAAGGTCAGGTTGGACAGGACTCTGAGCAACCCAATCTAATTGAAGATGTCTCTGCCCGTGGCAGGGGGATTGGACTGGATGGCCTTTAACGGTCTCTTCCAACCGAAATAATGATTCTATGATGCCCCATGCATCTCAGAACTGTTTGTAGTCCTCTGTGTGCATTGAGGTCCATCCAAACATTTTCCACTTCCCTGTACCACCCAGCTCAGGGGCTTCTACTTCAGGGGCAGGTTTTAGGGATGGGATAAGCCACCAGGGCTTCATTTGTCCACCACTCCTGGCTTGCAGAGAAGCAGAGGTCACTCTACAGTCAGTTCAACAGATTGATGGTCCCAGTCCAACCCCATGGTGAAGCACCACAAAGCACATACTTGCTAGAAAGTTCTTAGATCCCACAGGGAAAGCATCCTGCTGCCATCTTTCAGGAACCCAGGAAAATCCCTCCTAGAATCCAGATTATATGAACCAGGAACTCCCGTGCAGAAAAACTCCTCATAGCAAATTGGATTAGCTTCCTGCTTTTTATCCCTGCCTGGTTTCATTCATCCACAGGAAAGCCGGCATTACAATGGGGCAGCTTCATTTCAAATGCAAGTGGAATTTCTCCAGCTATGATGCCTGGTTGAAGCAGCACCTGCATCCACAGCCATTTTTCCTTCTCTTATATCCCTCTTTACAAACTTGGCCTATCCCCATAGATCCCTTGGCACATCTGCCTTATAAAGAGAACATGTTTCATGTGAAGAGCTTAAAATATGAATGCATCCTGCTGGCAAAATCCAGCTGGGCCCTCAGTGCATACCCCCAGGCTGCAAGGCTGAGTATCTCCAGCAGCAGCATTTGCAAGCGGGATCCATCCATCAGTCTCTGTTGGGGTCCCAGTCATAGCCCCAAGTTGATGTTGGGCATTTTTTCAGGGACAGAAGTAGCCTCTAAGCAGATATGCATATGGTGTTGGGGCTCAGACCTTGCCCTAATGAGGGGAAGGGCTTGAAAACTGCCCATCAAACCATCCCCACCCATATAAACAGCTCCTCTACACTTGTTTGAGGGATTTCTTCAAACCAGCATGGTTTTACACTGAGCTCATGCTTTGGGAAATGTTGTCCATGGGCTGGGAGATTTATATTAATATATTTTACCATGGAATGGGGGTGCCAGCACTGCTGTAGATGCTGGAATGAGCAGGGATCTGCTGTGCTTAATGCCCTCTCTTCCTACCACCTCCATGTAACAAGGAGGGGATTGCTGACCTGGGGACAGAATGCTCTTGGGGACATGGATGCTTTGCCCTGTCTAGGGATGGCTTCCCAGGAGAGGACTCATGGTGTCTCCCAACATCCAAAGGTAGCCTGAAGTTCTCCCACACATGCTTGCAAAGACAAAGGACACATCACTGCCTCAGGATTCCTGCAGCACCGGGACTTAAATATAACAAGGATCTTCTGACATGCTCCAGAGGAGCAAGCCTGCTGAGCGAGAGCTGCCTCATCCAGGCATTATAGCCATGGGGTGTTTGCAGGGTAGGGTCAAATGGTGCTCCAGCAAGGAAACTGATTTGTATTTCTTCATGGTCCCTTGTCTCCCCACCAGTCCCTCTCCACAGGATTGAGAGGTTGGCTTCTGGGTCTCAAAGGTATCATTAGTTCCCTATGTCTGTGTGTCCTATGGTCTGTTTGTGTTCCTCTGCTCACTGTAAGGTCTGGCTAGGGCAGACAATGACATTTTGTTGTGTGATTGTGTCTGGGTTCGTGGGATAACAAGGCTTTTAAGTGGTGATAAACTGCTGTTATCCAGCTGAGCTGACATTCCTGGCAAGTGTTTGGAAATCCAGAAAGGTGCAAGATAGGAAGGATGGCAATAAAATTAAGTAATGAGGAAGACAACTCTATCACCTGGGTACTGCTGGAGGAGGTGATAGTGAACATCCAGGACAAAATGGTGTGTGCTGTTTGTGGTATGCAGACCATGCTACTTCCCCCCCTTGGTCAACACAGAGCTTCCACCAAGACAGTGCTCCAAGATCTTTAGCAACTGCTAAGGTTAACTATAGCATTGACTGGGGATGTGACTGGAGACAAACGACACGTCCCTCTGTGATCCATGTGACAAAAGCCCCCTTTATTCTTCTGGACCCTCCTTAAATAGAGGGTTTGAACTTCCTGGGTATACACATGTGATTGGTTGCTGTCTTAAGACACCTATTTCCCTGGCCAATGATACATCTGCACTTAGGGTTCAATGGATTGGCTGGGATCCTTTGTATATGTTCAAATCTATCCTATCATCACTCACTCAGGGACTTGTTTACTTCTAGGCTGGTTGAGTTTGGGCAGCAGCTTTAGGCTAGCTGCAATGTGACAGTTAACAGCTGTGCTTTTCTATTTGTACATTCATCATTATCACAGAATCACAGAGTGGGTAAAGTTGGAAGGGACCACAGTGGATCATTTGGTCCAACCTCCCCGCTCAAGCAGGGTTGTCCTAGAGCACATTGCACAGGATTGCATCCAGATGGTTCTTGAATATCTCCAGTGAGGTAGACTCCCCAACCTCTCTGGTCAATCTGTTCCAGTGCTCAGTCACTTGTACAATAAAGAACATTATGTTCCCACCTGTGTGCTTTAGACCTCAGATAAATTGATAATTAATTATTTGCACCTCCACATACCCTGAGGACCTCAGACACATTGCTAGTTCAAGATGTGAGATGCTCATGTTGGGTGGGTAATTGCTGCTGATCCTGGATCTGGAGCCAGACAGGTCATGGTGAGACCAGGGGGCAGGAGGTTCAAGTGACCAATCCCTTGGTTACGTCAGGGTGTTTGGAGACATGGGAAGAACCCACAGCTCCTGTTGGCTCTGATTATGAGCTGCCTCAGTTACCCAAGCTGGAGGAATTTCAAATTCATGTATGTTCCTAATCCTGGGAGTTTGCTCAGCATCTCCTTTAGGAGAACCATGAATTTTCTGATCTTGTTTTCCCCTTTCTGCCCAAATTCTTTTGAGCGGAATAAGCACTATTTGTGTCTGTCTGATGGCTGCAGGATCTTTGGTGAATTGTTCTTGTAGAATTGGTCAGTGGCATTTAAAGCAAATTATATACCAGCTGATGGTCAGCTGATGGGTAATAGGTGCTCACAGAGTGGTGGTCACAGTCCTGGTAGCCTGGACCTTCACCACACAATGCATTTTGGAGACCTCTGTGATTAGAAATGTTCAGAGAGCTGTGGCCATCATGGAATCAAGTCTACGCTGAAGGCCACCAGTACGGTTTACTGCTCTTCCCAAAGTGGCCAAAACACCCTGAAAAGAAGCCACTGAATGTTCATCTGCTTCATATCCAGCTTGGAGGAAACTGTGTGATGAAAGTCTGTGAGAGTGAAATGTCTCATGGCTGGGTGAAGCCAGGACCTTTGTGAGTCTCGGCACAGGGTATCATCTGTAATTTAAAAGCTTTTTTCTGCTTTAAATGTAAATAGCTCCTTTTTTTGAGTAAATAATTGTGATTTGCATTTATCAGTGGCACACTCTAAAGCACTTTGCATAGGAAGATGAGTAAATCATTCCCATTTGCCAGCTGGGAAATCATGGTACAGACATGATAGGACCCCACACAGGACTGGAAATAAATTTGTCTTCTGTGCTGTGGTTTCCCAGTCTTGTGTTGAAGCTGTTGGCTCAACACAGGTTGTCTATCATCATCTTACTCTGCTTTGTCCTATTGTCCCTTTGGTAGCAGTAGCATGGACAGGGATGGTGTGGTGGGATCTCAGTATGCTTCAGTTCTCAGGGCCTGCCAGTAGGGTGCAGGCAGAAAGGCCAGAAGTGTTGCTATGGGTGACTGGAGGAAGAGCAGAGCCCATGGAAGATCTGATGGTCCCACCTCATGTCCTACCATCTCCAGTACATTAGTATAGCAAAGGAGCTTCTGTAGTGGTGTCCATGTGGAATGAGATGCTCTTGATGAAGCTGTGGGGAGTAGCTCTGATTCAGAAGCTCTTGGTGAGACCCCAGGCATCCATGGACAGATATGTTTGATCACTCCCTAGTGCTGTCACAGTGTTATAGTCTGGTTTTTAAAGTTATTAGAAATGCCTCTGCTTGAATTAAGGTGCAAACAAGAGCATATACCAAAGTAACAAATAGGGGTTTTATTTAATAGTAGATATGAGAGAGAGAGAGAGAGAGAGAGAGAGAGAGAGAGAGAGAGAGAGAGAGAGAGAGAGAGAGAGAGAGAGAGAGAGAGAGAGAGAGAGAGAGAAAGGAAGAGAAAGAAATAAAAAAGAGGTGGGGGGACAGAAAGTGAGCAATAGAGACAGATTAAAGAAAATATCACCATGCTGTGGATCCCAACAATTTTCTGTTGATCCTCTCCAGCTGGTCTTCTCGGTGGTGAGGGTCCCCCAAAAAGCATAGAATCTGTTGGATTAATATGAATTTAGGCCAGGTGGGAATGCCCAAGTANCTCACAGCACTGAAGGAAGGTCATCCAGTAAACACATCCAGATTATCTACAGACCAGAGCACCCCCAAATTAGTAATACAATTCATGCTTACAAATCCAGCCAAACTGATGAAAGATAATTTGCTTACTGCCCTGACATCACCACCTAAGCATGGGGCAGGCCAATCCACAGGTTATTTTTATATAAGTCCATGAGACATTTCCAGAGCAAATAAAATTCACAGGGCAGGGCAGTGACTCAGCCGTCTGGTTTCAATGCTCTTCAGCCTCCTCAAGGCTTCTCATCAGTGATGCAGAGGTCTGTGGGTTAGGCCATGGCTCCTTTGGATGTGCCCTAGGCACACAGTACATAGGTTTGGTTCTCTGCTGAGCTGCTCTTCACTGTCGACCAGCTCTTCACTTCTCCCACACTGTTGGTCTGGCTCCTCCGTTTTTATTGCATATCCTTTGGAGAAGTAATTGAGTTGCTTTTCATGTTCTCAGAGTCCAACATGAGGGGTTGCAGATCGTGCTGGGACCATGGCCAACATGCAGCCAGATGAATTGCACCCATAACTCCATTGATCAAATACCTAGATGACAGCAGTGGTTTCCTCAAACATGGACACTCAAGGGAGGTGGGACACCTCTGCATGGGTGACGTTCAGGTTGGCTTGCCTGTCTGTGTGTGCTGTGGTACTGGTCAAACCTACTGTCTAAAGGTCAAATTTAAGGACAAAGTTCCTTGCACGACCTTCCTTGTGTGCACCGTGACACTGGTATAGCACTGCCCTGTGGGGTTGAAGCAGGTTGGTATCCAGGATGCTTCAGGAGAACCGTAGCACTGCAAGTCCAGCTACCATAAAGGTTCACAGAATCACATCTCCTGACAAGCCCAACTCTTGCCTCTAGGCAGGCATGGTCTAAAAAAATGTAATCCCTACCTCTGAAAAGGTGCTTTTCCTACTTTGTCAAAGGAAGTGATATCACACTCCCCTTTTGCAGAGAATATGCAATCTCCTTTTGCAAAATTTGGCCCAACCTGGGTGAAAATGTTCATGGTAACCTTTGAATCCATCTCACGTTCCATCCCCTGCTCCTGTCCTTCATGGGGGTCCATCAAAGTCTGCGCAAGCAGAAACAAAAAGACCCCAGTCCCTTTTCTTTTCAAAGGGTCTTCTTCAGATGCAAAGTTGCAGGCAGTGTTCATTGGTGTCTCTGCTTGGTGGCATGACCCACTGGGTGCAATAGGATGAAAAAAGAGGGTACTGAGTGGTGACATTCCTTCCTGTTCAGCTCCCATCCCAGGCCTGCTGAGTGGTTTGGTTTGAGGATTATTTTATGGAAATTTTTGTTTGATTGGTTGGTTTGATGGGTTTTTTTTACAGAAAATATTTTCTTAAAATGTTGAAGTCAGTTTTCTCTCTTGCAAGGCTGTGGAGAAGGGTGATGTGCTTGAAGCAGAAACAGGAAGAAAGAGAGTTTCCTGTGGTGGTTTTTATTATTTCCTAGTAATCTGGGACCACAGAGACCATGTGGTTATCCCAAGATGATAGGAATTTCCTAGCATGCCCCAAGGATCCTGAAATACTACACTGTTCCCTGTGTGCATCAGTGTGAACCTTCTCAGGCAGGACAGGAGAGCTGCTGGAGCACATCCAACCTGGAAGGGGCAGGATGGCTTGGGGACCAGAGCCTTGTGAGATATTGTCCCCGTTTTTTGACAAATTATGAGGAAACGTCCTGAAATGAACATGTCCTCTAATAGAAGGCAGGTTTTGGCAGCCCCTCTCTCCAAAGGAGGCTTGGAGGAAAGAGAAAAAACTGTTTATTTAACAAGCAGGGTGCTGTCAGGCATGAAAATGAATTAATATTGTTAGATAATAAACTTTTTCATTGTGGAGAAGAGTTGGGAGATCCAGAGTCTTTTCTGTAGGTGTGGCTCGGCTTCTTCCGGGATCCGGAGCTGGACTCCAGGCCGCGGCGTGGGGGGGGCCCCCGGTGATATTCTAGTGTGTCGGACTGGAGCAAAGTTGAACAATTCCAGAAGAAGAAGCCATAGTCCTGGGAAAACTTCTTGCCTCAGCTAACAAACAAAAAGCTAGCTAAAAGTAAAGAATTTTAACTCTCTGTCTCTCTCTTGAGAAAAGAGCCAGGAGCCAGGGAAAAAAAAACCTAGCGAAGAATTCCACTGCCTTCCCCCCCCCNNCCCCCCCCCCCCCACCCCGTCCCGGACCTAACTTAAAGGTACAGGACTCATGTCTGGGCATAAAGCAGACGGTAGAGGATACAGTATCATAAAGTCACCCCAAGACAGATGTGGAAGACAATTCAGTGCCAGGGCATGGAGATGTCTCAGGGCAACAAAGAACAGCTCCAGGGTTCAAAGGGTGCTTTTTGTTCACCTTATGGGTGGAGGAGGCAGAAGAGGGACATGGGATGCTATCACTTGCTTTTTTAATTTCTCAGTAGTCAGGACATAATTTCTCTGACATTTTTTAAAATTTAAATGAAAACTCCAGAATGAATAATTTGGTAACCCTGGGGTGATAACCTGAGCTGGCAAATAACTGTCTCCTCCATGGGACTGGCTGGATAATAAAAGGATAAACTCTGCAAACTTCCCCAGAGAGTCTGAAAAAACCCAACAAGATTTGGCTGCAGGTTGACTTCAGTCACAGACAGTTGGACAATTGCCTTATAGAAATGGGTATAGAGATGAATTAGTCATCACTGTTTGGTTAATAAGTGCCTCAGTTATTTTACAAATCTTTTTCCTGCAGATGCAATTTTTTTTTTCCTTTTGTAATGAAACATATAAATAGTTCCTGTCTTGGATCTTCTATGCATACAGTTGTGTCATGTAAAAAACTTTGCCTCTCTTTCTTTAGCAGCTGCTTTACTTACCTTTATTTCAAAAGAAATATCTCCAAACAAACTTTAGTGTGGTGGCTTTATATCTCCCTGGCTTAGCAGAATACAGCAGCAGGTCAGAGCATTCACAACAGGAAAGCCCTTTGTCTCAGGCAGTAGGAATAAACAGAGATGTAAAAGATAAAGGATAACTTATTTAGTTGCTGGATTTCAGATGTTGTGCAACCAGCACTGGGACCACATAGTGTTAATAACAAATTTGTCATGTTCTTTAATTTTCCACTATTTAGTGTCTGCTTATTTTTAATACCAAGGAATGGTCACCATGAAGACAGACAAACAAAGTCACATGGGGCATCATGCAAGAAGTTCTGTAGCATTGCAGAGAGCACAGGG
Source organism: Rhabdornis inornatus (assembly GCA_013397075.1). NCBI lineage: Eukaryota > Metazoa > Chordata > Aves > Passeriformes > Rhabdornithidae > Rhabdornis > Rhabdornis inornatus. The sequence continues at coordinate 24,920 of VWZS01001741.1, forward strand.
AAATCCTCTTGTCTCTGAGTGCAATTCATTCTCTTGTGCCATCCTCTAGAAAGATTATTTGCTTTTGTTTTTGCCACACACTCCCAACACACACACCCCTTTTCATATCCTGCCTCTGGGAAACCCTCTTTTTTTCTCTTGTACTGGGTTGCATGGCCTGGTTTTTGGTAGGGAGGGGGAGGGGCATGGAGGTGGCTTCTGTGAGAAGCTGCTAGAAGCTTCCACCATGTCCAGCAGAGCCAATCTCTGGTGACTCCAAAGATGGACATGATGCTGGCCAAGGCTGAGACAATTAGAAATGGTGGCAGTGCCTCTGTGATAACATATTTAAGAAGAAATCATAACAAAGGATGTGGGGCAGTTTTAATTATGACTAGAGAAGAGTGGAGTGAGAACATGTGAGGAGAACAACATGCAAACACCAAGGTCAGTGACGAAGGAGGGGGAGGAGGTGCTCCAGGCACCAGAGCTGAGATTCCTCTGCAGCCCGT
>VWZS01001743.1:21442-46240 GCA_013397075.1 Rhabdornis inornatus
GGGGGCCGGGCTCCCCCCCGGGGGTCTCTGCAGTCGGAGTCGAGCTCGTCCAGCGAGGCTGAGGCCCCCCAGCCCCCCCCGGCCCCCCAGCGCTGCCAGCCCAACCACCGAGGTGAGGGGGGTCCCGTGGGGTGTCCCCACCTTTGGGGGGTCCGGGGAGCCCCTCTCACCGTCCCCCTTTGCGCAGGGTCCGGGAACGAGTCCGAGAGCAACGACGAGTCCATCCCGGAGCTGGAGGAGCCCGAGGGCTCGGAGCTGCCCCCTGCCCAGCCCCAGGTGTGGATTTGGGGTGTCGGGGGTGCTGGGGACCCCCGGGGTGTGGCGCCCCCGCTGACCCCGCCTCTCGCAGGTGCCCCTCGGCCACGCCCTCGGCCCCGGAGAGGAACCGCTCAGCAAAGCCAAGCAGAGCCGCAGCGAGAAGAAGGCCCGGAAGGTTGGGGGGTCCCCCTAAGGGTTGGGGTCCTGTCCTATCCCTGGGTTTGGGTCAGTCCTGGGGTGTTGGAGGGGCAGGTCCTCACTCTGGGGGATCTCTGGGGTGGGACTCGGGGGGTCCCATCCTGGCCATGCCAAGGGACAACACCCCCTATCTGTGGCTCCCTGTTATCCTGGGGATTTGGGGTGTTCTGGGGGGGCTGTGTCTCCCCAGGGCTGCCCTGGCAGGGTGCAGGGACTCACTCTGTGCCCCCCAGGCCATGTCCAAGCTGGGGCTGCGGCAGATCCACGGCGTCACCCGCATCACCATCCGGAAATCCAAGAACATCCTGTTTGTCATCTCCAAACCCGACGTCTTCAAGAGCCCTGCGTCCGACATCTACATCGTCTTTGGGGAGGCCAAGGTGGGCTCGGGGGGGCTTTGTGGGGGGCAATTCCTGCCTCGGGGGTGGCCCTGGTGACCCCGTGTGTCCCCCAGATCGAGGACCTGTCCCAGCAAGTGCACAAGGCAGCGGCTGAGAAGTTCAAGGTGCCCCTGGAACACTCGGCGCTGGTGACCGATGCTGCACCTGCCCTGGCCATCAAGGAGGAGAGCGAGGAGGAGGAAGAGGTGAGTGCTGGGGGGCTCTGAGACCCCCCTGGGGGTGCCATGGGGGGGTGACCCCAGTGCTGTGAGCCCTGNCCACGCCCTCGGCCCCGGAGAGGAACCGCTCAGCAAAGCCAAGCAGAGCCGCAGCGAGAAGAAGGCCCGGAAGGTTGGGGGGTCCCCCTAAGGGTTGGGGTCCTGTCCTATCCCTGGGTTTGGGTCAGTCCTGGGGTGTTGGAGGGGCAGGTCCTCACTCTGGGGGATCTCTGGGGTGGGACTCGGGGGGTCCCATCCTGGCCATGCCAAGGGACAACACCCCCTATCTGTGGCTCCCTGTTATCCTGGGGATTTGGGGTGTTCTGGGGGGGCTGTGTCTCCCCAGGGCTGCCCTGGCAGGGTGCAGGGACTCACTCTGTGCCCCCCAGGCCATGTCCAAGCTGGGGCTGCGGCAGATCCACGGCGTCACCCGCATCACCATCCGGAAATCCAAGAACATCCTGTTTGTCATCTCCAAACCCGACGTCTTCAAGAGCCCTGCGTCCGACATCTACATCGTCTTTGGGGAGGCCAAGGTGGGCTCGGGGGGGCTTTGTGGGGGGCAATTCCTGCCTCGGGGGTGGCCCTGGTGACCCCGTGTGTCCCCCAGATCGAGGACCTGTCCCAGCAAGTGCACAAGGCAGCGGCTGAGAAGTTCAAGGTGCCCCTGGAACACTCGGCGCTGGTGACCGATGCTGCACCTGCCCTGGCCATCAAGGAGGAGAGCGAGGAGGAGGAAGAGGTGAGTGCTGGGGGGCTCTGAGACCCCCCTGGGGGTGCCATGGGGGGGTGACCCCAGTGCTGTGAGCCCTGGGGTGGACAGGACGAGGCTGCAGGTGCAGGATGTTGAGCTGGGGTCAGGCTTTTGTGGCCTGGCACGGGGTGCAGGGGGGTCTCTGGTGTTTGGGGTGTGCCATGGGGGAGTTCACAGCGCTGTGCCGCCCCTCCAGGTGGATGAGACAGGGCTGGAAGTGAGGGACATCGAGCTGGTGATGGCCCAGGCCAACGTGTCCCGGCCCAAAGCCGTGCGGGCCCTGCGGCACAACAACAACGACATCGTCAACGCCATCATGGTGAGTGGGGGGCTGGGACCCCCCTTTTCCAGGGGGAATTGGGGCTGGGACCCCCCTCCCCAGCAGGAATTTGGGGTGACCCCAGAATTGCTGACTCTCTGCTCTCTCCTGCAGGAACTGACCATGTAGCGGCCGGGGGTGTCCTGGCCCCCTGTATAGATGCACAGAGCCCCCCCCCCCAAATCCTTCCTCCTGCCCCCCCATCCTGCTCCTGGCCCTCTGGACTGCTCAATAAAGGCCTCCTGCACCCCTTGGATCGCACCTAGCCTCCCAGGCCTGATTTTGGGAGATTAGGGAGCCCCTTTTCCAGCAGGAGGGTGGGGGCAGTGCCTGGGGGTGTAACTGGGATGGGGGGGTGGCAGCACCCCAGGGTGCTCCCAGCACTGGTGAGGATCAGGGATATCCCTCTCCCCTCCAGATCTGGGGGGTGGCACAGGATGGGAATGAAGCCCTTGAGCTCCAAGGGCTGGGAGGGAACTCCTGGTCCCCAAATCCCAGATGTCTCAGGGACCCCCTCCTGCTCTGTTCTGTTGGTGTTGGAATGGGAGAGGCTGGGGGAGGGGACACTTCCCCTGTGTCCCCCAGGTGAGTCCCCAGAAGCACCTCAGCTCCTGGAATATCTGAATTCCAGAGGGAAGAGGGGTTGGGACACTCCTGGGAGAAAGGGGGGGATGTCACCAGTGGGGTAATGGTGTGGGGGGACACTCCAGCGGGGGCAGTGCTGGGTGCACTGGGGTTATGGGGGCTGAATTTGGGGATTTGGGGCCAAGACCTCTGGAATGTGCTGGATCCCCAAAGTGCTGAGTCTGCTGAGCATCTGGCTCCAGAAGGGGGAGCCCCCAGAGCCCCCTGGGTGTGGCTGTGGGTGACTGGGGACCCCAGTGGGGTTTCAGACAAAGGGAAGGGCTCTGGCTCAGCTCTGGGAGGTCCCATCAAGCTCCTGCTCCCAGCAGGACCCCCGGAGTGGGTGAGGAGGGGGGACAGTGACTGTGGGGAATCCCAGACTGGGGGAGCTGGAATATTTTCAGGAATGTTCAAATACCATGGATGAGAGGGTGGAAAAATTCACATTGTGGTAAAACTTCATTGGGGGGGGCAACTCTGGGGGACCTGCTGTGCAAACTGTAAACTGGGGGGGAGCAGATCCAGCCCCTTGGGATCCTTGGGAATGGATCCCAACACTCAGGACACCCCTCAAGAGCAGACAGGGATGCTCAGGAGCAGACCTGTCCCCAAAATCCAAACCCAGATCTCTCCCCCAAGTCCCAGCTGGAGCCCCTGGAGTTGGTGATGAGGCTGGGGCAGTGCAGAATCCTGCTGGAGCACCCAGATCCCACAGCACCCCTCCAGGGGCTGCTCCATGTTCCAGGATCTCCATGAGGACACAGGTCGGTGTTCTTGGGCCCCTCCAAGGGCAGCTCCAGAGTCCCTCCAGGCACAGATCCGTGCTCCATGTCCCCTCCAGGGGCAGCTCCATGTCCCGGGATCCCCCTGGGACCAGCTCCACATTCCACGTCCCCACGGGGGCAGCCCCACGTTCCCCCCCGGGGGTGCCTCAGTGTCCCCCCGAGGGCAGCCCCGAGTTCCAGGCGGGAGCAGCCGCGATTCCAGGGCTCCCTCAGGACGAATCCCGGTCCAGGCTGCAGCCCAGGGCCTCGATGTCGTTGCTGATGTGGGAGATCATCCTGTCCCACTCGTCCTCCTCCGAGGGCACGGACTGCTCGTCCGAGCTGCCGGCGGCGCCGGTGCCGTTGGAGGCGGAGGCGGGGCCCAGGGAGCGCCGGTAGCGCCCGAAGCTGTCGGTGATGATGCCGCGGCCGTCCTTCACCCCGATGGTCTCCAGGAAGTTCTCGAAGTGCTGGCTGTCCTTCTCGGGGATGAAGGGACGCAGGCCTGCAGCCGGGACACAGCACGGTGAGCGCTGGGGGATGGGGATTGTGCGGATTCCTCACCTGGATGCCACCCCCAGGGCCCACACCCATTCACACCTGAGGCTGCAGCCACCCTCGCTGAGGGCAAAATCTGGCTCAAGTGGGATTTTCTGAGCTCCAAATCATCTAATTCCTCACCTAGCATCTTGCTCAGCTTTGCTGAGCTTATATCAATAATTTGTGCCATCAGGGACATCTGTCCTGTCCCTTCAGTCCCCATGTGAGACACACTACTTCTGTCCTGGGTGGATTTGAAATTCCTGACTCCTTTTCCTTGGATCTCAGAGGCCAGGTGAGAGGCCCCAGGTGTGCTCACTGTCCTGGGAGGATTTTGAGTTCCTGACCTGTTTTCCTGGGATATTAGAGACCAGGCTGTTTAAGTATCTCTGGTCTGGAGGAGGTTTCCTGGCCTGGAGACTTCCAGGTCTGAATTAAATTCCCTGGCTCTGGAGGAGGTTTCTAGGTTTGGGGAAGAGCCTCAGGTCTGGAGGAGGTTCTCAGGTCAGGAGGGAGTTCCCAGGAGCTTCACAGCCAGGCAGGAGCAGAGAACAGCTCCAGGAGAGCCTGAAGCTGTGGGATGAGCTGGGCTGGATGGACCAGCTACCCTCAGCAATGAGAGATGGATTTTGGGATGTTCCTCCTCTCTTGAGGGCACCTTCAGCCCTCAGTGGCAGCCCCCAGCCCCGGGCTCCTGGCTCCAGACTCACCCAGGAGCAGGAATTTCCTGCTGTCCCCGTAGAGCTGCTTGAGGTTGATGCAGAACTCGTGGATGGAGGCCCCGTTGCGGTACTCGTGCAGCAGCATGGCGAACTGCTGGATCTCCTGTGACGACAGCTTGGTGCGCAGCTGCGGGGATAGCACGGCCCCCGTGGCACCACAGCCCTTGTGGCACCATGGCTGCTGGGCAAGGGGGGCTGGGAATGCCACTGCAAGGGCCAGGAACCCCCTGGGAAAAGGGCTGAGCTCTGGGGGTCACTGGGACTTGTGGAGTCTCAGGGTGTGAGGGGACTGGGATGCTGGAGAAGGGAAAAGGGGGGAGGATGCTCCTGTGGGAGAAGCAGAGTCCAGAGGAGCTCCCAGAGCTGCTCCAGGGCTGGAGCCAGGCTGGGAGAGCTGGGACTGTTCACCTGGAGAAGGGAAGGATCCAGGCAGAGCTCAGAGCCCCTGGCAGGGCCTGAAGGGGCTCCAGGAGAGCTGGAGAGGGACTGGGGACAAGGGATGGAGGACACAGGGAATGGCTTCCCACTGGAAAAGTGGTGATTTAGATGGGATACTGGGAGGGCAGTGAGGGACTGGAATGGATTTGCCAGAGAAGCTGTGGCTGCCCCTGGATCCGTGGAATGCCCCAGGGCAGGTTGGATATGGATGGTGGGACTGGATCATCCTCACAGCCCCTTCCCACCCAAACCATCCCATGAGCCCAGTGTGGCCGGGAAGGACGAGGCCCAGCTGCTCCCCCAGCCCTGTCCCTCCCCCCAAAGCTGACCCCAAAGCCCACCGTCATCATGTAGTCCTGCAGCAGCTCGGTGGCCGTGGTGCTGAGCTCGCTCTCGCTGGCCGTGGTCACGTGTGGGGACGGGTGTGCCGAGAACGACGAGGGGGACGTGTCCCCTGCCTCCAGAGTGTCTGCAAAGGAACTGACACCAGGCACGGGTGAGTCCTCCCCAGCTTCTGGGCCTGTTGGGATTTCTGGGTGGCTTGTGCAGGGCCAGGAGTTGGACTCTGATCCTTGGGGTGTCTCCCAGCCCATGATATTCCATGATTCTGGAAGCCCCCAGCTCCTGAGGGCACCCGAAGACTCCCAGGGAACCAAACATTGCTTTGGTGACAGTGACATCAAAGCCCTGTGTGGGGAATTTTCCCTCTGGCTGCTTTCTCATTGAGAACAACTCAGGGAAAAATCCCTACACCCTGTACTTCGGGCTTAAATGTGCAATTTTCAACAAGGCTCCTAATTCTTCCATGTAAAACATTGCTAGGGTATCCCTCTATGTTGGCCATTCCAAGAGCATCCCTCCATGTGAACCAACAGTTTGTTTGTTAGGATTTCATCCCACAACCACTGTCCATGTTTCCAGGAGGGGAAAGTTTCCCAAAGAACAAGTTCTTGGGGAAAACCTTTCTCCCAGCTCCAGCTGGTGTGCTGACACAGGGACTGCTCGCTGTGGACAGCACTCCCTGGAATGCTGAGGGCAGAACAATCCAGGCCTGGACAGGATCTGTGCCAACCCCCCCGAGGCCAGGCCAGGCTCAGCTGAGCTCCCTGGTGTGCTGATGGCAGCAGATCCAAGTTAATCCCAGCTCCAGGCGCCATGGGGCACTCACAAAGTGCTGGCATCCGCCTCGAAGGGCTCCTTCACATCCACTTTGGTGGAAGAGTCATCTGGAGGGAAAAAAAATTGGGAGATGGAATGTGAGAGACACAGACTCGGTGTCTTCCCAAGCCAAGAGAGACACAAAGTGATTCCTGACTCGGCTGGAAGGGAAGAGGCCAGGAATGAGCAGTGGGTAAGAGGAAAAGCCTCAGGTTGTGCCAGGGGAGGTTTAGGTTGGATCTTGGACAGATTCCTTCATGGAAAGGGGGTCAGGCATTGGAACAGGGAGGGGGGGAGCCCCCATCCCTGTGCATGTGGCACCTGGGGACACAGGCAGTGGTGGCCTTGGCAGTGCTGGGGGCTGGGTGGGCTCGGGGGTGTCTGAGGCTGTTCCAGCCTCGGCCATTGCTGCCCCTGGCTGTGTGTGAGGCCCTGGAGGGCTGCAGGGCAGGGAGCAGCCCGGGCGCTGGGGACACAGGCACGGCTGTGCAGGGACAGGGACACACGGCTGTGCAGGGACAGGGANCCCCCTCCTCCTCCACCTGGCAGCAGGGACTGGGATGCTCCAGCATCAACCCAAGAGCCCCCACGTTCTGTGCTGAAGCTCCTTCATGTAGCTCCCTGGGATTTTGGCTCATCCCAGAGGGGTGCAGGTGCCCCAGGGAATGTCAGAGTTGGGAATGAGGGGAGCAGAACTCCACCCTCAGTGGAGATCAGAGGCTGAGACTGGAACCCCTGGATCCAGACACTGGATAAAACAAATCCCCAGGTCAGCACAGGGGAAACACCTTTATCAGCAAAACCCCATTATGGGATTGTTCTCATGGATTCTTTGCTGCTGCAGAAGGCTCTGGGTGACAAGGACCAAGGGAAACACTTCCTGGAGACCCTCTTGTGTCCCAGGGCTGGGACAGGGATCAGGATTCCTCCTCCAGGTGCTCCAGCAATGCCAAAGCACACCTGGCATCCCTAAATCTGTGTCTCACGAGGTGTGAGAGCAGGGAAGGATCCGGACACACCATAGGATTTGCCACTGTGGAGTTTGTGGCTCCACCATCACCACGACCCAAGAGCCAGAAAGCTCCCAGCAATGCCAGTGGCTCTGAGGCCGGGCTGAGGCCTCCCCAGGGTTTTTATGGAGCAGTGGTAGCCATACCTTGTTCTCTGTGGCCAGCACCACCAGGCAGCAGGACTCCAGGGGCCCCCCTGCACTCTCCGACAGTGAGCCCGACGTCAGTGCCTTGGAGCCCTCGGCACACAGGCTCTGGCTCGGAGAGATCCCGGGATCCTGAGCTGAGGGGACAGCAGAGGTGAGCCAAAGCAGGGCAGGGAGGGGATGGGAAGGAGTCCTGCAGGGGAGGAACAGCCCTCAAGCAGAAGAATGGGATGAAAAGACTCTGATTTGGAGATGGTTTTGACAGTAGTCCGGCTGCTTTCACAGCTTGGAATTCCATCACCAGATTTCCAGGCCCCCCCCAGGCATTTATTCCTTTACTCCACAGCCTATCCATGGGGTTTGTAAAAGATAAATCCCTGGCTCAGCCCTCCCCAGCTCCCTGCTCCCAAACCACGCAGATGTGACATGCACGGAGCTGCACAGGTGTCATGGAACCCGCATGGAATGCTTTGGGCTGGAGAGACCCTAAAGACCACCCATCCCCACCCCCCGCCACGAGCAGGGACACCTTCCACTGTCCCAGGTGGCTCCATGCCCAATCCCCCCTGGCCCCCAGGGGGACAATCCCAACCCCATGGCCACAGCTCACCTGTCTTGAGCACAACCAGGTGGGCGGAGTCATCCCGGATGTAGGAGACGGAGGCGATGTCGTGGATGGGCACCCTGAGGATCAGGTCCTCCCCGTCCCTCCACACCAGCTTGATGTTGTAGGCAGACAGGCTGATGACAGCGTCGTGCTCCGGGGTCAGCTGCCCCGGGAGCTGGTGGGCTCTCTGCAACACCGGGATTCACACGGATTTACTCATGGAATGCTTGGGTTGGAAGGANGACGAGGACACACCACTGTACAGGGACACACCACTGTACAGGGACACAGGGACACGAGGACGAGGACACACCGCTGTGCAGGGACAGGTGGCGCGTGGGTGTCGAGGCGCCGTCGAAGATGGCGCGGTCCAGGAAGTCGATGGTGGACTCGGTGTAAACGATCTGGAAGACCTGGCTGAGCAGGGAGCACAGCTCCTCAGCACCCACCTGGGAACGAGCAGGGAGCTGAGGGAGATCCCACGGAGGGACATCCCCTCTCCCTTCCCCTTTGGCTCTGTGGGGTGGGTGTTGGTCCCCAGGGAGGACAGGGAAGGCACAGATGCCAAATCCATCACCCTCCCACCATCCCCCTCCTCCTCNCTGGCATCCCTAAATCTGTGTCTCACGAGGTGTGAGAGCAGGGAAGGATCCGGACACACCATAGGATTTGCCACTGTGGAGTTTGTGGCTCCACCATCACCACGACCCAAGAGCCAGAAAGCTCCCAGCAATGCCAGTGGCTCTGAGGCCGGGCTGAGGCCTCCCCAGGGTTTTTATGGAGCAGTGGTAGCCATACCTTGTTCTCTGTGGCCAGCACCACCAGGCAGCAGGACTCCAGGGGCCCCCCTGCACTCTCCGACAGTGAGCCCGACGTCAGTGCCTTGGAGCCCTCGGCACACAGGCTCTGGCTCGGAGAGATCCCGGGATCCTGAGCTGAGGGGACAGCAGAGGTGAGCCAAAGCAGGGCAGGGAGGGGATGGGAAGGAGTCCTGCAGGGGAGGAACAGCCCTCAAGCAGAAGAATGGGATGAAAAGACTCTGATTTGGAGATGGTTTTGACAGTAGTCCGGCTGCTTTCACAGCTTGGAATTCCATCACCAGATTTCCAGGCCCCCCCCAGGCATTTATTCCTTTACTCCACAGCCTATCCATGGGGTTTGTAAAAGATAAATCCCTGGCTCAGCCCTCCCCAGCTCCCTGCTCCCAAACCACGCAGATGTGACATGCACGGAGCTGCACAGGTGTCATGGAACCCGCATGGAATGCTTTGGGCTGGAGAGACCCTAAAGACCACCCATCCCCACCCCCCGCCACGAGCAGGGACACCTTCCACTGTCCCAGGTGGCTCCATGCCCAATCCCCCCTGGCCCCCAGGGGGACAATCCCAACCCCATGGCCACAGCTCACCTGTCTTGAGCACAACCAGGTGGGCGGAGTCATCCCGGATGTAGGAGACGGAGGCGATGTCGTGGATGGGCACCCTGAGGATCAGGTCCTCCCCGTCCCTCCACACCAGCTTGATGTTGTAGGCAGACAGGCTGATGACAGCGTCGTGCTCCGGGGTCAGCTGCCCCGGGAGCTGGTGGGCTCTCTGCAACACCGGGATTCACACGGATTTACTCATGGAATGCTTGGGTTGGAAGGAGATTAAGGATGATCCGTGCCACGGGCAGGGACACCTTCCTCTATCCTGGGCTGCTCCCCATCCAACCTGGCCTGGGGCACTTCCAGGGATGGGGCCACAGCTGCTCTGGAAAATCCATTCCAGCCCCTCACTGCCCCCCTAGGGGAACAGCAGGATGGAGGACAGCCCTGAGGAGGCTCCCTGAGGCTGGATTTTGGCCTGCTGGGAGCCCCAGAGCAGCTGGGTGCTCACCTTGGCGTTGTCGATCAAATGCAGGATCTCCGTGCGGCTGGAGGGGTTCAGGTACCCTGGGATGGATGTCAGCTGCCCTAAATACTGGGAGAGAAGAGCCAGAGCATCACCACAGCACAGACACAACCCTGGACATGGCAGAATGAGTCAAGGAAAGCTGGAGATGGGTGAGAGGTGGGAATGTTCACCTGGAACAAAGGAGCTCCACAGAACCCTTAGAGCTAAGTGCCTAAGGGGCTTTAGGAGAGCTGGAGAGGAACTTTGGGCAAGGAGGGACGGGTTCCCACTGCCAGCTGAGACATTAGTAAGGAATTCCCAATGATCCCTGCGGGTACCTTGACTTCCTTCTCGATGTAGTCGTGGAGCAGCAGGTCGGGCTCCACCCGGTCGGGGAGTGCCACCAGCACGGTGTGCAGCGGGCGCCGCTCCGTCACCTTCTCCTGAGCCTTCTTATCCCGGCCCTTCTCCCCCTTCAGGAACACTCGCTTGAACGGCGACACGATCCCAGGCTGGGGAGAGCAACGGGAGCAGGGGGAGTGCGGTGAGCAGGGGCTTTGGGGGGTCTGGCAGCCCCCCATCCTGCCCAGCCACACTCAGTGCCATCCTGCTGGTTTTGGAGTTACAAATCCATGGCTTTCCAGAGAAAACCCTGTTCCTGCGACCCAGTACAAGTGCTGAATGTTCCCACTACCAAAATGTGGTGGTTTCACCCCAAAGTCACTGTGCTCAACCTTCCAGGTAAAAGAAATACAACTCTTGTATAAAATTTTATATTGCAGGTGAACAGTGGATCCAGAGGGATTCTCCATGGTTTTGCATCTCCCTGAGGATCTGCTGGGCCAACTCAACAAGGAATGCCAAAGAAACAGGCAGTAATGTTCCAAGGAGACCCCAAACAACGAGAAAATTACGCAGAAAGTGGATTTCCCTGGGAAAAATAGGGAATTCCAAACCCTGAAGTGCCAGGTTTGGAAAACCACTGGAGATAACACATAAGCTCCCAGCTGTCATTAGCATGGGAATGCCACATGGATTTCACCAAGCTCCACACCAGATAAATGACTGGGAACATCCCCAAACTGCTCCCATTCCAGGTTTACGAGGGGAAGTGCATGTCTGGAGCACACAGATCCATGGCTGCATCCAGGAACTCCTTGGACATGTGTCCCATGTCCCATTCCCTGGCGGCCTCTGCTTCCCACCCCTCAGGACAACCACATTCCTGATCCTCATAGGAAAGGGAAAGGAATGAGGGATCTGAAGGGGCAGAGAACATGCTTCCAGTGGTGAATTAATTAAATATCAACCACAGAAAAGCTACTGGGACAACGGGAATTACCAGCCCACAAGGAAACACAGGGACATTGGGAATAGCCCAGTCTGAAAAAACATCCCTGGAGCAGGGAGACAAAATAAAGGGATGTTCCAGGACAGAGAGGAGAGGAAACAGCTCCCCAGCCCTGCCCCAGGAGCAGCAGTGTGGATTTTTGGGAAGCATCCCTACACAGAGCATCCAGAAGGACCCCATGATCCTCGACCAAGATATTCCATAACTCTGCCAACGGGCTGGGACTCTGGGGAGAAGGAAATCCTGGACACAACAATCCTGGTCTGTTCAGCAAGAACAGAGATGTGGGGACTCTCCAGCTTCGGGGTGTCCCATCTCACACCTTGCCTGCCAATGCCTAAGGCTGCAGCTCTACAGGAATCTGTCAGGAATCCAAAGCAGAGCAATGCAGGAACGTGCCATGGGGAACCAGCTCGTACCCTGACACATCCCCCTCCACCAGGCCGGGTCCAGATCCACCCCAATCTGGAGGAAACCCCTTTCCCACCAGGATGTGGCTGCATCCATGGGGCTGGGATGATTCTGTGCTCCCCTGGCTGTCCTGGGGGGAGGAACTGGGCACCCTAGCACCCCGAATTCCGGCTGTGACGCAGCCTGCAAAACAACTTCTGCTTTTGGGGCACCCCAAACCCCCCAGCACCCACCTCGTCCTCCATGGAATTCCCAGCAGGAGAGCAGGCCCCAGCCGTGCTGGGGGGGCTGCAGGGGCTGTGTGGGGAGCAGGGAATGCTCTCCTCGTTCTGGGGGTGCCAGAATTGAGGCGCTTGGGGCCAGGAAGTGGTCACAGTTCCTCCGTCCCACGTGACACAGCGAGCTGGGGAGGGAACCACTGCGGAGCACCAGCCCAGTCCCTGCTCCTGCACCCCTAAATCCCTGCAAACACCCCAAATCCTTCATCCTCTGCCACTACCACGCCCAGGACGGAAATATCCCCGTGCCCAGGGAGGTTGAGCCCTGGTTTCTCTTCCAAGCTCGGAGTTGTTTTGTTCCAGCACACAGCTGGATCCCAGGTGCTGCTCCCTGAGGCTTTTCCAACCCTAATGATCCCACTGATTCCATAGGCTGTACAGCTTCTTCTTCCTGTCCAGAGCAGCTGAGGCTGCCCCTGGACCCCTGGAAGTGTCCAAGGCCAGGCTGGACAGGGCTTGGAGCAACCTGGGATAGTGGAAGTTCCTCTACCACCCCAATTTCTGATCTCCCAGCAAACACCAGCACATCCACACTCCCTCTGCATCCCACAGCATGGACACTCCAAAATCCACTTGATCCCAAAGAGCAGAAGGGCTCCAGCCCTGCAGCAGCTCTGGGGCTTCCTCTGGATCCCTCCAGCAGTTCCAGGTCCTTGTGCTATTGGATCCAGGGCAGCACTGCAGGCGGGGTCTCACCTGAGGGGGCAGAATTCCCCATTTCCTGCTGCCCACGCTAGGGAGCAGTCCAGGGAACCGGGCTGGATATTTGGGATAACAAAGGAATTTCAAGAAGAATTTCTCTCAAAGCTGCAACTTCAGGCTCAGCAAGTCCATGTTTTAGGAGGGAAATGCTGAAGCAGCTGCTGGAAGAGGCAAATGGCACCAACCTCAGTTATCCTGGGCACCCCTGAGCTGGAAAAGCTGATTACACAGAGAATTCCCTCAGGGAAATCCTGCTAGCTTTGGATCCTGCCACAGCCATGGCACGGACTGTGGAGTCAGAGCAGCAGGAAAACATTCCCAGAAAATTCACCTCCACCTCTTCCTGGGAATAAGCATGCTGGGAGCATCCATCCTCACCTGAGCTCACCTGTCCAGGTGTGACCCCCAACTGCTCCCAGCCCTGGAATTCCAGATGGATCCATCCTGCCTCACAGAACTTGTGGGAAATGCTATTTTATCCCAGGACAGCTCCACATTCCCACTGGGATAACCACAAGTGAGATCCAGGGAATGTGAGCTCCTGGAAGGAATTCTAGGGCTCCAGTTTAAACCAGTTTAGATTTTATCCAAAGCTGGACTCGGCCCCAAAGCCAGGCTGGGATTTTCTTCCTTATCCCAACCAAACCTGTCCTGAACTCTCTTTGGATCTGCACTGAGGGAACTCAATTCCTCCAACTCAGCTCAGAATGCTGCTGGAATGATCCATGGAGTGGGAAAAGCAGGAAGAAGAGCTTTCCCTGCAGCTGGAACATCTGAGGAAGACTAAGGTGAGTCTTTCCATCTCCGTAGCTGAATGATCCAGGTTCAATGGTGATCCACAGGCAGCAGCTCCAAGGGTTAATTAACCACCAAACTGACGGAAAACGTGCTCCAGGGAAGCTCCACAAGGCCATGGATCAGCTCAAGAGAGGCCACAGCAAAGCCAGGGCGAGGTGCCCAGTTCAGCCCTGCCCCACAGCGACGGAGGGAGCTCCTGATCCATTGGGATCAGGACAGGAGGGGCCACAGAGGGGACTGGGAAATGTGGGATCAGCCCTGGGACACGGATCAGATGGAAGACAAGTGGGCTTATCCACGGTTAGGGGGTCCAGCCCAACATATCCCTGGGGAAGGGAGGAGGGAATGATCCACTCTTCCCACTGCCAGCAAATAAAGTGGGATGCCCCAGGGCCCAGGTGAGATACACCTGAGCTCCACCTAAAATCCCCTGGAGCCGTGGGAGCTGATTCTTTCCCAAAAGCAGGATCAGCCTGTCTCTGGGTGGAAAATTCCTCCTGCAGCATCTCCTGGAGCTCCCTGATGGCATTATGGGGATTTAATTCCCAAATCTGACTGTCTGGGAAGCCTGGAGAGCAATTCCCAAAAAATCCCACTCAATTTTGCTCATTCTGGAAATGTTTTTCAGAGCTTCAGCAGGAAGCTACTGCCACCTCCCAAGATCCCTGTGAGGCCAGGGACTCCCAAAATCTCCACTTTCTCCCCAAAACTATGGGATCGAATCCATCCTCCTGCTCCAGGTCTGAGCCTCTCCCAGGGGACACAGAAATGGGTTGAAAGGAGAGAAATCAGGGCAACACTGGCAAGGCTGGAACTGCTGAGCGCCGGAGACATAATAAAGGCATAAATTAATAGATGTATGAATTAAATTAATTTACATCAGTAAGAACCGAAATAAATTAGAAAACTCATAAATTAAGTACTCCATAATTAATAACCCCATCAATTAATAACCTTCTCAAAGCCCTCATTCACAGCCGGAGGTTTTGTGGTGGGGGCTCTGGGAAGGGGATGGGGGCAGGATGTCCCAGGGAGTGCGGGCCGGGTAAATCCCGGCAAGAGGCTCTGGAACAGCCCCGGGAGCGGATCGGGCACCGCCGGGAGAGCTCCGGGCCGAGGCAGGGGGCGGCCCCCGCCCGGGCTGAGCCACCCGCGGGGGGCACAGCGCGACCCCCGGCTGCCCCTCTGCCCCCGGGTCCCGCTCTCACCTTCTTGCCCTTCTTGCCCTCCTCCTCCATGGCTCCGGCGGCGGCCCGGGCCCCCCCCGGGGCATCCCGGCCCGGGTGAGCGGCGGGGCCTCAGCGCGCGGCGGCGGTGGCCATGGCTCGCCCGGTTCCCGCTCCAGCCCCGCCTCCCGATCCCGATCCCGTTCCCGTTCCCGGTCCCGGCGCCGCCTCAGCGCCCGAGGCTCGGCCCCGCCGCCATCTTGGGCGGCGCCTTCCCGTGACGTCATCGTCCCGCCGCCGTGGGGAGACCGCCACAGTGCGCCTGCGCCAAACGCCGGCACATCAAACCACGCCCACTCTATAAACCACTCCCACCCGTGGACCCTGCTGACCACGCCCCATAGGCCCGCCTTCATTGTGATGTCATATCAGTGACCCCACCCACCCCGCCAACGCTCCTCCCCTTGGCCCCGCCCACCTGTGCTCAGAGCGCGCTGATTCCTCCTCCGGCGCAGCTCTGTGACGTCATCACGAGGTGCCCGCTCTTTCAGGCATGGCCGCCGCAGCAGCAGGTGAGGGGGAAGTGGTGGCCTGTGTGTATCCGCCACCATCCGCGGCCACCCGCCGCCATCCGTAGCCAGGGCCGCCACCGCGAGCCGCGGGACCTCCGATGGCTGCTTGAACCGCACCGGTGGCTCCCGGGGCCGCGCGGCGTGCGGCGCTTCCCGCCCATCGGGCCTCGGCGCGGACATGAGGGGCCGTGAGGCGTTGGGCGGTCTGGGAGGGGCTGTTGGGGGTGTCCTGGGGTATCCCGGGGATCGAGGCTCCCTCGGGAGCGCTTTCCCGCCGCAGTCTCCAGCATGGGGGGGCCTGGCGTGGCCCCTGCCATTCCTGTAGCGCTGCCAAAGCACCCCGGGGCCGTTTGAGGCCGCTCCCGGCGCTTCCCGGGAGCGGTTATAGAATCCCCGGACATGCCCGAGCTGGGTGGGACATGGGGGGACTGCGGGAGCCCGAAACCTCCGGGTGGGGCTCGGCCCGCTGGGGCCAGGGACATTCCTGCTCTTTCCCATTCCAGGCTCCTGCTCCAAGCATCCAGAGGGATTCAGGAAGCCACCAGAAAGAAGGAAAGTGGATTCAAGGGACCTGCCACCGTAATTAGCCCAGTTTCGGTTAATTAAGGCTACCAAGGCCTCGGCCCCTCATCTCCCACGGCTGAAATTCCATGGGAATGCCGTGACCTGAGACACGGAGCTGCATCATGGCAGGATTTATTTGTGGACACCACCTACCCAGGTGAGGGTTATCCCTAGCTCTGCCCAGTGGGAATCTGCAGGGCTGGAATGTCGCGGGAGTGTCGGGGAGTTTGGCTCCTGGGAGCCTGGGCAGGTCCTGGTGTCACCGTGGGCCGCGTTCCTGGGCTGTCCCCGTGTCACTCCTGGATCCAGCAGGGCATTCCTGGGGTGACACCAGTGTCCTGGAGAGCCCAGGATCTGCCATGTGCGGGTGCCTGTGGCTCTTCCCACCGCAGGCTCCAGCATGGGGTGGCCTGGCGTGGCTCCCACCATTCCTGCAGCACTGCCAGAGAATCCCGGGGCCGTTTGAGGCCTCTCCCGGTGCTTCCCGGGGGTGGTTATGGAAACCCTGGACATCCCCGGGGCCCACGTGGGATTTGGGGAAAATGGGGTGGGGCCAGTGACATTCCTGTCCTTCCCATTCCAGGTTCCCTCCATGGTGGTCCAGAGGGATTCAGGAAGCCACCAGGAAGGAGAAAGTGGGTGTGATGCTCTTGTCACTGTAGTTAATCCAGTTCTGGTTAATGAATGCTGCCAACGCAAGGTGTGTGCTGGGTGTCACCTGCCAAGGCCTCCGCCCATCCCACCCTTCCCGGGCCAGTGCCCTTATCCCAAAGGGATTTATCCAGTGGCTGTGGATGGAAGGAGAAGCTGGAGCAGCGTGGCAGATTCCCTGTGGAAGAATGAGGAGGATTCAGCGACACCAAAGTCAGGGAATTAAACTTGAACTCGTTGTTTTTCCATGCTTTGGTTCCAAGACTTTTTTTCTTTCTGGTGAAAAGGGATAAAAATAGGGATTCAGTGGGAGGGGAAGGAGATGCTCCAGGCGCTGCAGCAGAGATTCCCCAGGGGAGCAGGGGCCCACTTCATGTCCCCAGGGTCACCTGCACCTGCTGTCCCCATGTCCCAGGCTCAGATGGCCCCTGTGGCCCCGTTTCCCTGAACCACAGTGCCCTCAGTGTCCCAACGTCCTTTGGGTCCTGGTGTCCCCAGTCCCTGAGGGAGTGGCTGGGAGCTGGGGTACAGTTCCCAGCTGGAAGAAGGTGGCTCTGCTGTGCTCCTGCTGGGATCTTGGAAGCTGCTGAGGAGCTGCTCCTGTACCAGAGCCCATCAAATAGCTCCATTGATAGCTCAAACGATTAAATTAATGGAGCAGATAATTATATTAATGGGTTAAATACATTGATGGAATATTGTAGGATAAAACTATTAATACCTTCAGAGGCTGCCCAGGACAGAGGCTGGACAGTGTTAAAGGAATAGAGCAGGGATTTATTAAAAGGCCTTCACAGGATACACCTTGGGCAGTGCGAGAGCCTGACTGTGGCTCCACCCAAGATGGATGACAGAGCATGAGTTTTCACACTTTTGTAAGTGCTGGTCCATTTCCATTTTGGGGTTAATTGTCCAATTCCAGCTCCAGGTTCTGCAGTCCCATCCTCCAGATTCTGTCCTCAGTTCTCTGCTGTTTGCACTTTTGGAGGCTGAAGCTGCAGTGGTGTCCTTGGTTCTGGGGCTGGAAAAGGATTGTTTTGTCTGACTGAGCCGTGAGGAGAACTTGTTAACACTTTATATGAAGTTCAGAGTTACACAGTAGTGCAGTACAGAGTCTGAAAAACACAAAAGCTCAATCTTAAGGCATCACTATTACTCTGATTGATCCACGTTGTTGGAACAGCCCTGGGGGAAGAGCAAGGCATCCCTAGGACCACTGAGGCTCCTGAAGCCCCAGAAAAGCTACACGATACTGGGGGCACCGCGGGAGGTGAGGAAAAGGCTAATTAACGGTAATTAATTACCGGCACCCCGATAGATGAGGCCTTGAAAGGGCTGGGGAGGGCCCGGGCATGGCCGGTTGCCATAGCAACCGCCTCGGGGGCGGGGCTTCTCCAAGACAACAGCGGTCTCCTCCAATCAGCGGACGAGGCGTCCCCGTGGCAACAACGCTTGTCCCGCCCCAGGTGGGCGTGGCCACACGCTCATCTTATGGGGTGAGGCGTCGTCATGGGAACCGCAGCGAGGGGCGGGGCGTCGCCATGGCAACGGAGCCGGAAGTGCTGCGCGGACTCGCTGTCCCGTGAGCCCCCGCGCGCGGTTCCGGCGTGCCGGGCCGTGCCGGGATCGGGGCCGGGATCGGGCCGGGCCGGGATGGAGGCCGTGCCCCGCATGCCCATGATCTGGCTCGATCTCAAGGAGGCCGGGGAGTTCGCCTTCAACGCCGCCGTCAAGAAGGTGGGGCCGGGGAAGGGCCGGCGGGGCCTGGGAGGGGCGTGAGGGTTGGGAAGGGAGACGGGAGGGTCTGGGCGGCTCTGGGATGGCGGTCGGGATGCTTGAGGGGTCCCCGGAGCTGCGGGAAGTTGGAGCTGTGGGGGTTTGGATGAGGACGGGGAGGGGGGGATAGAAGGCCGGGACCCCCCTTCCCGGAGCTCCGGGGGCTGACGCCGTGTCCCTGCCACCCCCGCGGGGTTTGGTTAATTAGTCACTTCATTAACGGCTGTAAACAAGCTCCACCCCTGCCGGCGCTGCCCGTGCTCCGGCGCTCATGGATGGCGAGGATTCGGGGGCTCCCCGGCGGTTGTGTCGCTCCCCCCAAGGATGTTTTGGGGGCACAGGGGATGTCCCCAACAGGCCGCACCTGAGGGCCGGGAGGAACCTTAACCCATAACTCCCTGTTCCGACCTCAGCCATTCCCCGAGCTGCCCGTGGCCGTGGAACTCCTCCCTGTTTGCCCCCCATCCCGGCCCGCTGTCCCCCCCTCCCCGCCGGCCTCTCCGGGGGCGGGACGGGCTCCGGGCTCCTCACCTTCTCCCTTTCCCCAGTTTGTCCTGAAGAACTATGGGGAGAACCCAGAGAGCTACAACGAGGAGCTGCGGAAGCTGGAGCTGCTCAGGCAGGTGAGGGCGGATCCTGGGAGCCACCCTGAGGGGCTCTGGGCTGGCTCTGCCGACACCCCCGGGCCGGGGGCGGTGCCTTGGCTGCTCCTCTTCCTCTCCTGTGTCCCACGGAGCAGCCTTGCGATGATCCCAGCGATCCAGGAGCCGCCAGCTGGGTGGGGGGAGCAGGGGCAACTCCCGGTGCTGGCCCCAGGGTCCCCAAAGCCTGCGGGGCCCAGACACCCCCAGGCCAGCGCTGGGGTTTCTCCTGAAGCAGGAGGGCAGGAAACCTTCCCAGGTGCTCCTGCTGTTCCCTCCTCTCCCAGTGTGGCCCAGAACACCCAAATCCCCGTGGTTCTCCCAGCCCTGGCAGCATTTTCCCTCCCCGGATCCATAGGGTGGCTCCCTCAGTCTGGTTTTCGGGAGATCACAGCTGCTCCTGAGGCTTTCCAGGAGCCAGGCTCATCCCAGGGGGCTGGATGGTGCTGGCTGTGGCCTCCCTTGCACGCCAGCTCCTGTTCCTGCCTGGAGCGTGTCCCCAGAGCCTCTCCCTCCTCTTCCTCCCCCTCCTGTCCGTTCCCAGAGTGCCGTCAGTGTTCCCAGAGACTTCGAGGGCTGCAGCACCTTGCGCAAGTACCTGGGACAGCTGCACTTCCTGCAGAGCCGCATCCCCATGGGACACGGGCAGGACGCGGCCGTGCCCGTCACCTGGTCAGGGATGGGGAATGGGGAATGGGGAATGGGATGGAGGTCCTGGGATGGGGGTCTGGGATGGAGGGCTGAGCTGGGCAGGATGTGGCCATGGCCATTCCCTGGGGAGGGGCTGCTCCAGGAAGCCCCTGGGGAATGTCCCCTTGCCCAGGGTGGCCCAGGGGGATCCCAGGAAGCCCTTGGGGGATGACAGTGTCCGGCCTGAGGTGGCACAGGGGGATCCCAGGGGACCTTTGAGGAATGGGGCCCTGCATAGTGTGGTCCTGGGGACCCTTGGGGAAGGGGCTCCCAATAATTCCTCTTCCTGGGAGAATCCCTGGTTGCTGCCTGTCCTGTGCCCCCTTCCCCCCAGGACTGAGATCTTCTCGGGCAAGGCGGTGACACACGAGGACATCAAGTACGAGCAGGCCTGTGTCCTCTACAACCTGGGTGAGCTCCTGCATTCCCACAGGTTTGGGGCTCCCTGGTGCAAGCCCCCATTCCCAGGGGCTGTTGGGATGTCCCTGCCCCGCTGAGCCCCCACCTGTCCCCACAGGAGCTCTGCATTCCATGCTGGGAGCCATGGACAAGCGAGTGTCCGAGGAGGTGAGCACCCCGCGGCCCTCAGTGCCAGCTCTGCTCTGTCCCACCAGGGCACAGGTGACACCTGGGCAATGACAGGGCAGGGGCTGGCCCTGTGATGGGCACTGTCGCCCTGGAAGCTGGGGACAGGGTTGGGGTGTCCAGGTACAGCACATTGAGGGGCTGGAGTCCGTCTGGAGATGGGAGCAGAGCTGGGGAAGGGCTGGAGCACCAGGAAGGGTGAGGGAGGGGACAGCCAGCAGGGAGGAACAGGGCTGTGCTCCCAGGGAAGAGGGACAGGAGGAGAGGGAATGGCCTCAGGCTGTGCCACAGGAAGTTCATGTTGGATACTGGGAAAATTCCTTCCCCAAAAAGGCTGTCCAGCCCTGGCACAGCTGCCCAGAGCAGAGGTGGAGTCCCCATTGGTGGAGGGATTTTAAAGCCCTGTGGATGTGGCACCTGGGGACACGGGCAGTGGTGGCCTCAGTGATCTGGGAAGTCTTTTCCAAGCCAAACAATTCCATCCCTTCAGGGCATGAAGGTTTCCTGCACCCACTTCCAGTGTGCAGCTGGTGCCTTCACCTACCTGCGGGATCACTTCCCACATTCCTACAGCGTGGACATGAGCCACCAGATCCTCAGCCTCAACATCAACCTCATGCTGGTAGGCACTGGGGGCACTGGGACACCTCCAGGGTGTCCTGGGGTTGGTGTTCCCTGTGGATACCAGGATCTAGTGTCCCCAGGGGGTTCTTTGTGGGGTCAGGGCCCCCAGGGTGGGGGGGAAGGAGGTTGTGTGAGGCACTGGGGGATCAGGGAAGGCTCAGTATTTTTATTTTTTCCTAGGGTTGGGATTAAATGTGTGAGAGTATTTTTTGTTTGGATTTAGATGTTTATTAGTTTTTATTTATATTACAGTTTCACAAACCATGAGTTTTATGGTACTTTAAGTTAACAAACTAAAAATGGAGTTTCATTTTTTTACAAGGTTTTTTAAGGATAAAGCTTAACACTTAAATTATTTTTACTTTTAACTTAATAACTAATCACTTGTATGGTTAGTTATAAGTTATCAGGACTTTTTAATTTAATTATGTAATAGCACTTAGACTCATGAAGAAGAAGGTGGAGAAGAAGGACTGGTTTTTGTTCTAAAACTTTTATCTTGTTATATACGTATTATTATATTTTAAAACTGTAAGTTTTTTACCATGTGATATTACACCCTTTTATTCAAACTACACACTCATAATCTCAGTTTTATTATTCAATTTTGGGAGCCTTTTCTACAGCTTCAGGTCAAATTTCTGTGTTTTCTTGGGGCTTAGTGCCTGTCAGCACAGAAAGTCTAAAATTTTTAGTGACCAGTGTTCCAACATCCATTCCTGGGCTCTCCAGGCACCCTCAGTGCTGGCATTCCCTGTGCCACATCCACCCCTTGGGACAGGGCCTGGAGCCAGTGGGTGCTGCCAGGGGTCTGGGCTGTCCCAAGGGCTGGGGACATTGAACATTGCTCTTTGGCCCTGGCAGGGCCAGGCACAGGAGTGTCTCCTGGAGAAGTCCATGCTGGACAACAGGAAGAGCTTCCTCGTGGCCCGGATCAGTGCCCAGGTGAGCTCCAGGAGCTGCTGTGGGATCAGGAGCTGGAGAGGGGCTTTGGGCAAGTCAGGACACAGGGAATGGCTTCCCACTGCCACAGGGGAGATGGGGGGGGAGTACTGGGAAGGAATTCCTGGCTGTGAGGTGGGTAAGGGACTGGAATGGATTCCCCAGAGCAGCTGTGGTTGCCCTTGGATCCCTGGAAGTGTCCAAGGCCAGGCTGGACGAGCTTGGAGCACCCTGGACTGGTGACAGTCCCTGTCTCTGGTCCCAAACACATCCCTGAGTTCCCCTCCCCCAACCATTTCTCCAGGTGATCTGAGCCCTTGGGCTAGTGGTTGCCTCTTCCCTGCCCTGTCCTGGTTCCCCTGGGGTCTGGAATTCTGGAATTCTCCCCGTCCCTCTCCACAGGTGGTGGATTACTACAAGGAGGCCTGCCGGGCACTGGAGAACTCAGAGACAGCCTCTCTGCTGGGCAAGATCCAGAAGGACTGGAAGAAGCTGGTTCAAATGAAAATCTATTATTTTGCTGCTGTGGCCCATGTGAGTGGGGGGGAGCTGGGGCTGGGGGCTCTCCCTGTGTTCCCATCCCACCTTGGGATGCTCCTGCCAGCTCTGCAACAGCCCTGGCCTCTCCCTGGGGTTTTCCTCCCCCTCTCAAAGCTCTCCCTGGAGTGGCAGAGCTCTGATCCCAGTTTTCTTCCAGCTGCACATGGGGAAACAGGCCGAGGAGCAGCAGAAGTTTGGGGAAAGGGTGAGTGGGGCCGTGTCATCCCACTGCATCTGCTCCAGCCTCTGGACTGTGGTCCTGGCAAGGGGGTTGGGTATCCACAGCCATGTCCTGTGTCCTTCCAGGGCCTGGGTGCTCTGGGGAAGCCATGGGAAGCTCTCCCTGGTGTCCCTGTGCAGCCAGGGCCAGGGCAGTGCCTCCCACGCTGACCCCAATTCCCGCTCTCCCACAGGTCATCTACTTCCAGAGCGCTCTGGACAAGCTCAACGAAGCCATCAAGCTGGCAAAGGTGAGTTCCTGCCGTGGGGCTGGGGGCTGCCCCCTGCCCAGCTGGCCCTGAGCTGCCAGGCTGCAGCAGGAGGAGGATTGGGGCTGGTTCCAGAGGCTCAGCTGCCTCCAGGCTGCTCCGGGAGCGCTCGGACAGCAATTCCCACTCTCAACCCCACAGGGCCAGCCTGAAACCGTGCAGGAAGCTCTGAGGTTCACCATGGATGTCATCGGTGGGAAGTGAGTCTGTGGGGTGCCCCAGGGGTTGGGAATGTTGGTGGATGGGGAGCCTGGGGAGCATTCCCTGTGTCCTGACAGGCAGAGCCCAGCACTGCCCCAGGCCCTGTGCATGGAATGGATGGCTGCTGTGGGGGTTGCTGGAGCAAACCCAGAGGGGCTGAGCCCATGGGGAGTGAGCTTAGGGAGCTGGGAATGCCCCCCGCTCCTCCTCTCCCAGCATCACTTCCCACTCCCAGGTACAACTCAGCCAAAAAGGACAATGACTTCATCTACCACGAGGCCGTGCCTGCGCTGGACACTCTGCAGTCTGTCAAAGGTTGGGGGGGCTTGGGGCCCCTGGGGACAGGGATCTGCTGGGATTGATCTGCTGGGAGCTGTCCCAGCCCGGGTTGTGTCCCTCAGGTGCCCCCCTGGTGAAGGCTCTGCCCGTCAACCCCACGGACCCCGCGGTCACCGGCCCAGACATCTTTGCCAAGCTGGTGCCCATGGCTGCTCACGAGGCCTCGTCCCTGTACAGGTGTGTCCGGGCTCTGGCCAGAGCAGGAAGGGATCCATGGGATGGGATGGGTGGTGCTGGGGTGTGGAGCTGGTGCGTGTTTCCCTGCACCCATGGAATGTTCTGTTCTGTCCTGTCCCAGCGAGGAAAAGGCCAAACTGCTGCGGGATGTGATGGCCAAGATCGAAGCCAAGAACGAAGTGCTGGAGTACGTGAGGAGCCCGGCCCTTCTGCCCCACGGGGTCCTGGTGCTCCTGAGCCTCTGCCAGGGGGCACACTGCCACCCCTCAGGGGCCCCTCTGTGTCCCACAGCCAGTTCATGGACTCCATGCAGCTGGACCCTGAGACTGTGGACAACCTGGACATGTACAACCACATCCCACCCGTGCTGATGGAGAAATGTGCTGCGCTCAGCGTGCGCCCCGACACCGTCCGCAACCTCGTCCAGTCCATGCAGGGTGAGGGCCCTGGGACCCTGGGGGCTGCAGGGCTGGGGNCCACCCCCACCAGCCCCCCCCTGTCCCCCCAGTGCTCTCTGGGGTCTTCACCGACGTGGAGGCGTCGCTGAAGGAGATCCGGGACCTGCTGGAGGAGGATGAGGCGCAGGAGCGGAAGCTGCAGGAGCTGCTGGGGAGGGTCCCGCCGGCACCAGGGTCCC
This sequence comes from Rhabdornis inornatus, assembly GCA_013397075.1. NCBI lineage: Eukaryota > Metazoa > Chordata > Aves > Passeriformes > Rhabdornithidae > Rhabdornis > Rhabdornis inornatus. The sequence continues at coordinate 45,586 of VWZS01001743.1, forward strand.
CCCCGGGGCTGGCCGAGGTGAGCAAGGAGTGCTCCAAGTACCTGGAGCTGCACGAGAAGGCGAGTTTCACCAACACGGAGCTGCACCGTGCCATGAACCTGCACCTGGGCAACCTGCGCCTGCTCGGCGGCCCCCTGGAGCAGGTCCGGGCTGCCCTGCCCACCCCCACCCTCTCCGAAGGTGAGTCCTGGCCTGGGGAGCTGCAAGTGCCCTCCCGGGCTGGGGGAGGCAGGGCTGTACCCCTCGTGTCCCCCTGAGAGTCCCCGTGTGTCACCTGGCACTGGCACCGTCCGTGTCAGTGGGGTGGGAGTTGTCCCCATGGATCGTGCAGAGTGTCCCCTGTTTGGGGACAACCAGGCAGGGCCTGGCTCTGCAGGTCCCACCCCGCGGGTTCCCTGCGGTTCCTCGGGACCCGCCCCTGACCCCGCCCCACCCCCAGACGACAAACAGGTGCTGCAGAACCTGAAGCGCATCCTGGCCAAGGTGCAGGAGATGCGGGACCAGCGCATGTCCCTGGAGCAGCAGCTGCGGGAGATGATCCAGAAGGACGACATCACCACCTCGCTGGTCACCACCGACCGCTCCGAGATGAAGGTGGGGCTGGGGACAGCGCTGTGTCCCAAGCAGGGACTGCCCTGTCCCAGGGCCCCGCCCA
>VWZS01001743.1:52120-112220 GCA_013397075.1 Rhabdornis inornatus
GGGACAGCCCCGAGTGCTGCCACAGCCCTGGCTGAGCACGTTGGTCCCGCTGTGCCCCCTCCCGGCCCCTCCCCAGCCCCCTGCAGGAGGGGGGCGAGGGCTCCGCCCGCTCCCAACCTGAGAAAAGCCTCCTCTGGCCCCGCAGCGGGAGGAGGAAGGGGAGGGGGAGGAGGAGGAAAAGGAAGGTGCTATTGCTGCAGATGGGGCGCAGGAGGGAGCCGGGCAGGGCAGCTGTGCCAGAGCACTGAAGGGCAGCACTGCCGGGGCTGGGCCCCCGCGCCCCCTGCCCCAATAAATAACTATTTACAGCGTATAAATAAATAGGGTGGGGGCAGCTGCGGCCCCGGGCGGGGTCGGGCGGGGCCCGGCCGCGCCCTAAGGCACGTGGGGGCCGAGCCACGGCCAGGAGGGGTCGGTCCCGGCCCTCTCCCGGCTGCCACCCGGGGCCGGGGCTGGCCGAGGGCTGCTCTGTGCCCTCGGGGCGGTGCTGCGCTGGGCTGGGCCAGCCACAGCTGGGTGCCCAGCCTGGAGCCACCACTGTCCCCTCCCCTGCCCTTTCCCCCTCCCGTGAGGCCCCCGAGCCCCCATGGGAGATGCTGGGCCGGGGAGAGCAGCAGGAGGGGCGGCCCCAGCCCGCTCGGGCAGGGATGGAGCACGGAGCCGGCCCGGTCCCGAGCCCCGCCTCAGTGCCGCCGGCCCCTCCTCCTGCTCAGTCCAACTTCTCCAGCACCGAGGGCACGTAGACCAGGCTCAGCTCGCTGCCGAAGTTGCAGACGATGGCGGCGTTCTCCAGCACCAGGATCTGCCGCGCCGGCTGTGACTCGTTGCTCTTGCCCAGGTAGACGGTCTGGAGCAGGTCCCCGTAGCCGATGTCCCAGAAGGACACGCAGCCCTGGCCCCCCGTGACCAGCAGGTTGTCGGAGATGACGCCCAGGCTGGCGCCGCAGCCCAGCTCCTGCGGGACAGGGCGGAGAGCTCAGCTCCAGGGGCTGGCCATGGGGCAGAGCCTTGCACTGAGTCCGGCCTATCCTGAGCCTTTGCGTGTGACAGGGAGGCTTTTCCAGGCATGTGGAGATGGAACAGAGGCTCCTCAGCCTCCAAGCACAGCAGAGCTCTCTGCAGGGTCTGGTGGGGGCCTGGAAAACCCAGGGGGACCCCTGGGGGTGTCAGGTGGAGCTGGGAAAGGGGCTCAGCCTGGAGAAAAGGAGGCTCAGGGGGAACTTCTGGCTCTGCACAACTCCCTGACAGGAGGAGACAGTGAGAGGGTCGGGCTCTGCTCCCAGGGAACAGGGACAGGAGGAGAGGGAACGGCCTCAGGCTGGGCCAGGGGAGGTTCAGGTTGGACATCAGGAGGAATTTGTGCATGAAAAGGGTGATGAGACATTGGAAGGGGCTGCCCAGGGTAGCAGAGGAGTCCCCCTCCCCGGAAGGATTGAAAAGCCAGGTGGATGTGGCACCTGGGGACACAATCAGTGGTGGCCTCGGCAGCGCAGGGGGGTGGTTGGACTCTGTGGTCTCTGAGGGTTTTCCACCCCGAGCAATTCCCTGTTTCCTGGTTCACCCTCCCCAGCTGCCCACAGTCCCACCTGCTGGATGGAGTAGAGCTTGATGCCCGAGCTGCGGTCCCAGATGCTGATGACGTCGTCCAGGCCGCTGCTGATGACGCAGGACGTGGTGCAGGTCAGCGAGGTGACGTCCCCACGGTGGGCGAACATGTGGCTCACACGGCTGCCTGTCAGCACGTCCCACAGGCAGATGGCCCCGTCCTGGCCACCACTGGCCAGCACCATGGTCTGCAGGACAGCGGGGCCACGTCAGTGCCAGGGCACACACAGTGCCACCAGCACTCCGGGAGGTCACACCAGTGTGGGCTGGGACCCTGGACTGCCAGCCCAGGGGTTCCCTGCCTGTTCTTGGGCTTGAGCAGCCTGGGGGGAACAGACCCCAGGTCCCCCAGGTGCAGAGGCAGCTGAGTTCACTTAGATGGGGTGAGAGAGCACCTGGGAGCACAAGTTGGCTTAGGGAGCACACTGGGGGCTCAGGCTCTGTTTCAGGCCTGCTCAGCCCCACCTGGCAGTGCAGGAACAGGGATTCCCTGCTCCAAAAGGACAGAGAAGCAAGACATCTCCAGGGAAAGAGATTGCTGAGCTCACAGTGAACTGGGGGACAACTCTGGCTCAGCCAGAGAGAGATGGAGGGACCCAGGTGGGTACCTCCAGCTGAGCCACTGGCTCAGGGATGGGAGCAGGGAAAAAGCCAGGGATGGGCTGAGGTGTGATCTCAGGGATGGGCTCAGGTATCAGCTCAGGTGTGAAGGCAGGTGAGGGCTCAGGCCCAGCACTCCCCCCGTACCTGGTCGATGTACACGGCTGTGATGGCTCCCGAGTGGCCCTGCAGGGTGAACAGGCAGCACGAGTCCTCCAGCCGGAACACCTGGGGCACGAGAGGCTGCAGTGAGGCTCTGGGGCCAGCTGGGCTCAGGGCAATGCCACCTGAGCTCCCCATGACACAGCAGATCCCACCTGGTCCCACTGTGGCACAGCCAGACCTGCCCACAGTGCCAGGGGCCATGCATGGGGTGCTGCAGCCCAGGGCAGGGCCATGGCTGCTTGTGGCCACGAAACCAGGGCAGGGATTGTCCCCCTGTGCTGGCCCTGCTGAGGGACCCCCTGGAATCCTGGGGGCAGCTCCGGGCCCCTCCCAACAGGAGACAGCTGGAAGGGCTGGAGGTGTCCAGGGAATGGAGCTGGGAAGGGGCTGCAGCACCAGCAGTGGCTGAAGGAGCTGGGAAAGGGGCTCAGCCTGGAGAAAAGGAGGCTCGGGGGGAACTTCTGGCTCTGCACAACTCCCTGATAGGAGGGGACAGTGGGGGAGTCAGGCTCTGCTCCCAGGGAACAGGGACAGGAAGAGAAGGAGGTTAAGGTTGGATATTGGGAAAACTCCTTCATGGAAAGGGTGGTAAGGCATTGGAAGGGGCTGTCCAGGGCAGTGGTGGAGTCTCCATCCCTGGAGAAATTTAAAAGCCTTGTGGATGTGGCACTTGGTGACATGGGTTAGTGGTGGTCTTGGCAGTGCTGGGGACTGGTTGGACTTGATAGTGTTGAAGAGCTTTTTCAACCTCACTGATTCCATAATTCTTTGCAGTCAGCCACTCCTAAGGCATGAGGGTCCCACACTCAGCTCAGGGTGGTGCTCCCCGGGCTCTGTCCTTCCACCTCCTCACATGCAGGCAGGTGAAGAGAACCCAGGGAGCTCCCAGAACTCCCCCTCCCGGTGTGCCCCCAGGCAGCTGTGGCTGTCCCCTGACTCACCCGGAGGGTGTGGTCCTGGCTGCCGGTGACGAGGCGGCCGGCGGCGGCCTTGAGCGCCGTGATGGGTTTGTGGTGCGCGCACGCCACGCTGTGCGTGAGCTGGCACCGCACGGCGGCACCGCGGCACAGCTCCGGCGACGGCGGCAGGCTGCTCCTGCCCGGCCCACCTGCGGGGGGACACACCTGGCAAAGGTGTGGCAAAGGGCACCTCGGGGTGCTGGGATTTAGGGGGTTTGGGGCTGGTACTGCAGCGAACCCTCTGTGCTTGAGGAAACTGGAGTGAGGGTCTCAACAGGGGCAAAGATTCCAGACTGGTTTGGGATGGGAGAGACATTAAAGCCCACCCTGTTAGGGCAGGGACACCTTCCACTGTCCCAGGCTGTTCCCTGTCCAACCTGGCCTTGGGCACTTCCAGGGATGGGGCAGCCACAGCTCTTCCAGGAAATCCATTCCAGTCCCTCACCACTCTCCTAGGGAAGAATTCCTCCCCAGTAGCCCATCTGAATCATCCCCTCTATTCTGCTCCAGAAGCAAAGGAACCCTGTGCCCTAACCAGTTGCCCCCATGGGCTGTGGTTGTGCCAAGGGCTCAGGCTGTTCCTGGGGTGGGAACAAGGGGGACAGAGAGAAAGGACTGGGAATTGGAAGGAGGTAAGGGCAGTGCTGGCCCTGGAGGCACATGGGAGCCTCCAGCCCTGTGCCCCGGGGAAAACCAGCACGGGGATGGTGTCCCAGCACGGGGATGGTGTCCCAGCACGGGGATGGTGTCCCAGCTACCTACCCCACAGCAGCCCTCAGCTCAGCACAGCTCCAGCTGCTTTTGGAGCAGTTTACACCAAAGCTGAAGTGGGTGTGAGGAAGACTCAGGTACGAGGAGGAAGAGGGAGGAGGGGAAGGAGGGAGCCCAGGGCAGGACACTGACATTCCAACACGTGCTCACCTCGGAACTGCAGGTGGTTCAAGGACTGGTGTGTCTCCAGAGAGAAGAAATCCAAGGAGCCATTCAGCCGGGCAGCCACGATCCTGACGGAGAGATGGGGGTGAGGAGAGGCCCCTCCCTGAGCCCCAAACCTGGACACCCCCTGGGCCAAGCACAGACCCCCCAAGAGGAGGCTGCATGGAACTGGGCTGGGAGACTGGACACAGCCCTGAATGGACTGGACAGTGGCAGTGCCTCTGGAACAGCAGTGACCCAAAGGTCTCCCAGCCCTGAGACCCTCTGGATATTCAGCTGCTGACAAGACTGAGGGCTGAAGAAGTGGCTGCTGGAGCAGACCTGGAGCCAGGAAAGCTGGTGAGAGGAGGATACACAGAAGGATCAGGCTGGATATGAGGTTGGATAGCAGGAAAAGGTGGTTGGGCACTGAATGGGCTCCCCTGGGAATGGTTACAGCTCCAGCCCTGCCAGAGTTCAGGAAGGTTTGGACAAAACTCTCAGGCAAAGGGTGGGCTTGTTGGGGTGTCTTGGGCAGGGCAAGGGGTTGGACTCCATGATCCTTGGGGGGCCCTTCCAGCTCAGGATATTCCATGACACTGATTCTAGGGAAGAGACTCCCAGCTGAGCCTCTGCTGCCGTGGAGGTTGGGGCTGGGGATGTCCCAGCACTCACACAAGTTGTTACCTGTTGTTGAGGAAGACGAGGGCAGTGATGCCGGACTGTCCTTCATCATTGCTGCTGCGGAGGGTCCCCTCGATGGCATCCCACACCTGGGGGAGGAGGGGTCACTGCAGTGACACTGGCCACAGGAGCACTGGACACAGGGGGACTGGGATCCTGAACAGCTCTGTGTGCTCTGCTCCCAGGCTGTGTGACCTCCTTCCTCCCATCACTGCATCCCTGCTCCTCACCTCCACCTTCCCACTGCTGTGTCCCTGTTCCTCATCTTCACCCTCCCATTAATGTGTCTCTGTTCCTCTTTTGCACCTCCCTGTTGCTGTTTTCCTGCTCACCTCCACCTCCCTGCTCCTGTGTCCCTGTTCCTCACCTTCACCCTTCCATTGCTGTGTCCCTGTTCCTCACCTCCACCTTCCCATTACTGTGTCCCCATTCCTCACCTCCAGCTTCCCATTACTCCTGCCAGCCACGATGAGGTTCCCCTGCAGTTCCAGGCTCCAGATGGAGCTCTCCAGGTCCCCTCCCCAAGAGGGCAGGGGTGAGGATTTGTCACATCCCGCGCAGGCCTCGTCCCCCAGGCCCCGGTCCCCGAGGCTGCGCCGGCGGCCGCAGCCGCCCTCGTCGGAGCCGCAGGTGGGGGAGAAGCCGGCGGGGCCGTGCGGGGCCGAGAGCCCCGGGAAGTTCATGTTCCTGCAGCTGGAGCTGCCGTGCTCCTCGTACACCTTCCCAACCAGGCTGCTGAAGTCGTAGCCAGAGTCCTTGTGGCGAGCGCCCACGGCCCGGAGCCGCGGCTCCGACTCGGCCGCCTTGGCGTGCTCCGAGAAGTTGGTGTCGATGAGGGAGGTGAGGTCGGGCTGGTCACAGAACAGGGGGGGCTGGGGGGGGCCCAGCAGCCGTTTGAGCTGGTGACTGCCCTCAAAGGAGTCCTCCAGCCCGTTCTTCCCGTCCGGGCTGGCATCCCAGCCCTCCTGGTAATCGAAGATGCCGCTGCTGTCCCTGCGCAGCCTGGAAGGAAGGACAGAGCTCAGCCCCCTCTGCTGGCAGGCTGCTTCCTGGGAGCACAGGGACGTGGGGTGTGGGGTGTGGGGTATGGGGACACCCAAGGCCATACCTGGGTTTGGGGATGACAGTGAGGCAGTCGCCCGTCTGCGCGTCCCACACGCGGATCTGCCCCACCAGGCAGCAGCTCACCAGCAGCATCCCGTCACTGGCCAGGCACTCGATGTCCTGGAGGAAGGAAGGACAAGCACAACTCAGTGTGGCACCACCGAGGCCTCTGGATCCTCACCACAGCCTGCTGGGGGGGCTGAGGAACTGCAGAGATGATGGATTTTATGTCAAAACTGGCTGGTTTAGGAACTGAATGAAGATGAGGACATGGACATCCCTGGCAGTGTCCCTGGAGCAGCCTGGGACAGTGGGAGGTGTCCCTGCCCATGGCAGGGGTGGCACTGGATGAGTTTCAAGGTCCCTTTCAACCCAAACCACTCTGTGATTCTGGGATTCCAGGATCTCTGCCCAGAGACCTCACTGTGCACTGGACTGCTGCAAATCCAACAGAATCCATCTGTCTTGCCTTCCCTAAAAAGTTCTGTCCCAGTTTGAAGGCAGGATCAGGAGCAGAGATACAACTTTTCTGGGAGATACAGCACAGCATTTTAAACTCATCTGCCTGAATGCCCAAGAGCTTTGTTTCATCTCAGAACAGGAAGAATCCCAGATCCATCCTGGTTGGAAAAGCCTCCCAGACCGAGTCCCACCTGTGACTGATCCCCACCTTGTCACCCAGCCCCAAGCACCGAGTGCCACATCCAGTTGTCCCCTGCACCTCAGGAATGTGGAGCTATCCCAGCAAAGCAGGGAACAGAAACCAGAGGCAGTGATGGTGGCAATCGTAAAAATCAAGTCCCAGGAGGAGCTGAGAACTGCTCAGGTGCTGCAGGAATTCCATGCTCCAATATCCTTTCTTGATGTACTGATTTTGAAGCTGGACCTACCATGAGGTGTCCCCTGAGGACCAGGGGCACGATCTCAGTCTCGGGGGGCGAGTAGCCGTAGTCATCGCAGGGCAGGTCCCCGCGGCGGCGCCGGCCCGGCCCGTTCTGCCCGTAGTTCTTGGGGCACAGCACCCGGTACAGGCAGAACAGCAGCAGCACCAGCAGCATGCCTGATGCCAGGCCCAGAGCAGCCACCCTGCACGAGACACCCACAAAGACAAGAAGGTAAGAAAATAAATTCCAGTTTCTAGTCCACAGATAGGTTTGGAAAGTCCTGTGCCAGGATTACTCATGTGCTGGTCTGAACTTCTCAGCTGAGAAAGCTTTTCAACAAATTACAGAGGTTTGGTGGAAATTAAGGGGGGGTTTAATGGGAAAATGACAATTTCAAAAAGATGTTAAGGCTTTTCAGTAAGGAAAGTAATGAGCAACTAAGATTTTAAGTAAACACCAGCTGGGGACTGGATAACACAGTGTGTTCAGCACGTGCAGATTCAGGCAGGGGATTGTGAGCCATCCTCTCTGGAGGGAGGAAAGCTCCTTGCTCCAGAGTTTGATCTAACCCCCAATCATTATCAAATGATAGCCAGGTGGTGGCTGCCCCTCGATCCCTGGAAGTGTCCAAGGCCAGGCTGGGCAGGGCTTGGAGCACCCTGGGACAGTGGAAGGTGTCCCTGCCTGTGGCACAGAGCGGGACTGGATTTGTTTTAAGGTCCCTTCCAACCAAACCATTGTGGAGTTCTATGAAATCACAACATTTAAACCCCCAAATGGACCTTGTGTCCTCATGACCCAGTGATCAGCCCTGTATTGCAGCAGGAGCACCAAGGGCCTCCCTGGAAATGCACAGCCCATTCCTGCCCTCAGCTGATGGAAAACTGCCAGGAGAGACAATTCCATTTTGCACTGCAGCTTCAGGAGCTCTCCTGTTCTCGCAGCAGGACAGGCCCAGAGCAGCCCTGCAGGGCTGGGGCAGGCTGTGGGGCAGGACAGGACACTTTACTTGTAGAGGGTGACGTCCTGGTGGCCGCGGGGCTGCGCGCTGTGCTCCGGCTGTGGCCCCGAGTCCCGCTTGCCCGCCAGGAAGGGCTGGTAGCGAGAGGCCTCCTGGGGGTGCCGCACCTCCAGCGCCTCCTGAGGGTTCAGGTACAGCGTCACAGGGATGGCTGGCAGGATGCTGATGTACCTGAGGGGGACAGCGACAACAGCTCAGGAGGGACACCAGGCGACAGGGCAGGTTTTGGGATGCTTTCAGTGCATAACTTCAGGTGCTCTGAACTATTCTCCTCTAAAGTTACCCCCCAGGTTTGAACCCTTCAAAGAGCCAGCAGTGGAATGAGATGAGATGAGGTGAGATGAAGTGGATCCTGATGAGATCGAGTGGATCCCATGAATTTAAGTAAGGATCTAGTTTTCTGTGTGCTGCAGGTTGGGAGGTCTCACCAAGAAGTTTCTTCAGCTCAGGTGTCTCTTTCTCTCATGTACTATTTCCATGACTTACAGATGATTGTATCAGACAGTCTTGGAATTACTAAGGTTGGGAAAGCCCTCTGACACCATGAAGTCTGACTGATCCCCCTTGCACTGCCAAGGCCACCACTAACCCATGTCCCCAGTCCCCACATCCACAGGGCTTTTAAATCCCTTCAGGGGTGGGGACTTCACCACTTCCCTGGGCAGCTGTGCCAGGGCTGGACAACCCTTCTGGGGAAGGAATTTTCCCAATATCCAACCTGAACCTCCCCTGGCCCAGCCTGAGACCATTCCCTCTCCTCCTGTCCCTGTTCCCTGGGAGCAGATCCTGACCCCCCCACTGTCCCCTCCTGTCAGGGAGTTGTGCAGAGCCAGAAGGGCCCCCCTGAGCCTCCTTTTCTCGTTTTGCAAAATTTAAAACTTCACTTCCAGGGTGAAGGAAGACACAAGACACCAAGCACATAAACACCCAGGAGCACAGAGAGAAACCACCCTGATTCTCAGATGAACAGCCCTGGAGGGTTTGTGAGCTCTGCCCACCCCAGGGGATCTGCTCAGCAGCTCCTCCCAAACACACCTGGAATGAGCCCATGGAACCAGGTTATGAGTTGGGAGCATGAAGGACAGAAGGAAGACAAACTCTTGGGCTCAGCTGCCCAGATCCCAGTGCCTGTGGCACTCCATGCCCACTTGCCTCTTGGCCAGAGTGATGTTGTAGTAGCTGAAGAGGGCTGGCCAGTGCCTGAAGGAAAGCTTCCTCCAGATCTCCTCATCCTCTGCTCCCCAGGTAACCTCTGCTTCTGTTCCCAGCTCCACCTGCCCGTTCCCTCTGCCCTCGGCTCCCTGGGCCCAGGTGTGCTGGTTCGGCTCCAGCCCCGGCTTCTGCTCCCGCTGCTGCGTTTGGTTCTCCGACAGCTGGAGCGGCTCCGACGGGAACACTGACAGGTCCATCTTGGGGTCCCCAGCAGGCAGGACCCCTCCAGGAACGGGCATGGGAGGCAGACCTGTGTCCCCCAGGGGACTCTGCTCCGTGACCTGGGACGTGAGGTAAGTGCGGAGCCCAGCAGGATCCGTGTAAACCAGGATTCCGATCCAGATCACTGTCCCGGCCTGTGCAGGGTGAGCAGAGACACAGCTGCCTTCAGTGCCACCACCCTGTCCCCTGCCTGTGCAGGGTGAGCAGAGACACAGCTGCCTTCAGTGCCACCACCCTGTCCCCTGCCTGAGCTGACCCACGGCACACCAAGCACAGGTACCCCACGTTTCCTCCAGCCTCACTCCCAGCACTGCTCCCTGGGAAGATTTGGAGCACTGCCCAGCACACACAGAACCTGGACACCACTTTTCTGTGATCCACGTGATGGTCAGAACCCAGCTTCTCTCCCCTGGCAGCTGGGACCAGCATGTCTGGCACCTCCAAACAGGGCTGCAAAGGCTCACTTTGGGTTTTGGGATCCACACTTGTGCAGGACCCACTGCTATGGGACCATGCGGGGATTGAACTTGGACTGCCAGTGCTGGCTGACTGGGCTGGGAACACAGAGATCCCTGTAATTCCATTAGAGACATCCAAAACAGAGACAGGGGGGACAAGCAGGACCACAAGTGCTGTGGCTGCAGCAGCTGTAAGGAGTGAAACCCTGAGCAGAACATCTCCTAAATGCCTTTAGTCCACACGTGCAGGAACAAACCACAACTTCTGCACGTAAAATCATCTCCACGCTCAGCCAGCCTTGGAAAACTGCAAATCTGCTTCTGGATCCCCTGGGGCAGCACCAGACCCACGCGGGAACCAGAACACGGAGGTGTGTCAGGCTTGGCAGGGGTGGGTGCCCTGCAGGCTGCCAGCCTGGCCGTTGCGGTTGCCCAGCAGGACGCCAGCCCCGCTGCCGTGGTCGCCCGTCAGGTTGCCATCCCGGGTGCCCTGGTGCCACCCCCACGTACCATGATGAGGCGCTGGGCCAGGCGCGTGCGGGCGAAGAAGTAGATGACGCGCAGGCGCTTGGGCAGGCGCAGGTTGCGCAGCGAGGACGGCTGCAGGGTGATGGTGTGCGGCTGCAGGCTCAGGCTGTGCGCCCGCAGCGCCGGCGGCCGCGCCCGGCACGGAGCCTTGCCTGCGGCCAGGCACGACTCGGGGGGCAGCCGCTTGTTCAGGTCAGCCAGCTGCAACAGACATGGACAGGGGAGGGGTGAGGGGCCCCTGCTCAGCTGTGAGGGTCCTTCCCCCGTGGTCCTGGTGGTGACCACGTCTCCTTCCAGCACATTTATCCCAAATCAGCACATTTATACACTCGGGGAATCACGGACTGGTTGGAATGGAAGGGACCTTAAAGCCCATCCCAGCCCGCCCCTGCCATGGCAGGGACACCTTCCTGCTCCAAGCCCTGTCCAGCCTGTCCTTGGGCACTGCCAGGGATCCAGGGGCAGCCACAGCTGCCCTGGGCACCCTGTGCCAGGGCCTGCCCTTCCTCACAGAGAAGTTTTTCCTAATACCCAGTGTAAACCTTCTGTCAGTTCAAAGACATTCCCCCTTGACCTGTCCAAAATCTCTCTCCATCTTTCTTGTGGGCTCCCTTTACATCCTGGAAGGCCACAAGTAGGTCTCTAAGCTTTTCTTCTCCAGGCTGGATAATCCCCACTCTCTCAGCCTTTCTTCACAGCAGAGCTGCTCCATCCCTCTAATGAACTTGATGCCTTCTCTAGATTTGCTCCCACAGTTCCATGTCTTTCCTAAGAGTCTTTTCCCTCAAGTGTTCTGTTCCCAATCCTGGTGTGTATATACAAGCAAGTACAGAACTGGAATTTTAACAGCTCAGTGCGAGAGGAAACAGCCTAAAGTTGACCAGGGAAAGTTTAGGTTAAATATTAGGAAAAATTTCTTCCTGGAAAGGGCTGTCAAGCCCTGGCACAGCTGCTCAGGGCAGTGGTGGAGTTCCCATTCCTGGGGGGATTTAACAGCCATGTGGATGTGGCACCTGGGAACACGGATCAGTGGTGAGGGGAATGGTTGGGCTCCATGATGTTAAAGGCCTTTCCCAAGCTCAGTGATGTATGATTCTGTTCCTTTTCTCTTTGGGGAGTGAGTGGGGCTGTGCTGCCCTCCCTCCCCCGGCAGGCTGTGCTCCCTGCCCACCTCCATGCGGCGGATGTCGATGGACAGCACCGTGGTGAAGAAGAACATCTGCAGGAAGAAGTCAGACACCAGCCCCACCACGGCAAAGAGGCAGAACTCCTGTGTGTGAGACACATGGATTAGATCAAGTCCATTTCATCCCAGAACGAGGGACACTCAGCACTGTTTTACTGACAAACCCCCTGACCCATCTCTTGTATAGGCTGAGAGTTCAGGGCTGGGTGAGTCCACATGAGAATCCAAGAGTATTTATTCTAATTCACATTCTTTGTTCTTTTTGGCTACAATCCATCAAAACCTGAGACTATACTCCCAGGGAACAAGGGACAGGATGAGAGGAAAAGGCCTCAGGTTGTGCCAGGGGAGATTTAGATGAGAAATTAGGGAAAATTTTTTCCCAAAAAGGGGCTGTTAGGCATTGGAACTGCCCAGGGCAGGAGTGGAGTCCCCGTGCCCAGAGGGATTTAACAGCTGTGTGGCTGTGGCACTTGGGGACATGGGTTAGTGCTGGCCTTGGCAGTGCTGGGGAACAGTTAGACTTGATGGTCTCCAAGGCTTTTCCAGCCCAGACAATTCCCAGAGTCTGTGATTGTGCTGCCCATGCCTCCCTGCAGTGCCTCATGCTCTGCCCTGCCAGCCCTGCTCACCTGGATTGCAGGGACCAGGGTGAAGTATCCGATGAGGATGATCCCGAGCTCTGTTGCCATGTTCTTCATGATGGACCAGCTCTCATTGCTCAGGCCTGGGAAAGGGCAAGGACAGCTCAGGGGAGCCTCTTCATGTGCAAGACATGAGCACAGCAAAGGGAGCTGCATTTCCCCTCTTCAAAATCTACATGCAACAGGCCAAAAAGGCCCTTCCAGGCTAAAATTCCTGAGTGCAAATGCCCACTGAAGTTCTGAGTCCTCATTCCCATCTAGGATCCAAACCACTTGTATTTTTAAAGCTAACATCACCATTGCTCTAGAATCTCTTCTCTGTGATGTTTAGAAACAGCTTGGAAGATTGCAAATCCTATTTATCCATGGTGTGAGCACACTCAAATCCTTCCACAGGCACACTTATAGAATGGAAAAGATAATTTTGTCACACATTCAGGGGAATTTTGTAGGATCTGTGTTCTGCACTTCTGATATCCATGACCTGAGGACAGTGCTCAGTATCCATGCCAGTAGATCCAGCTCTTGCCTGCTAATATTTTTAAATATTTCTTTAGCCTGTTTCAGTCAACAGTCCCAAGAACAACAGCATTACATTCTTGGAATTCAAAACAAAACACAACTCAGGTTGCTTCCTTCCCAGACCTGAATGAGAGCATTCCCCCTCTCCCAGGCCTGGCTTTCCCCATTTTCCCTCTCTGCAGTGTCCCAGAGCAGGATCCTACCTTGGGCGATGCGGAGCTTCACCTCCAGGTCCACGGGCGTGGACACCACGGACTTGGTGAGGACCAGCACGTTCTCCAGGCCAATCACCACCACCAGGTATGGGAAGATCTCCCTGGAGGAAACACAGGCAGAACTCAGGAACAGATCCATGGGGAAAAAGGAGGCAAAGAGGCAAGTTTGGAGCAAACACACCCCTGGGAGTCGAGGTGGGGAGACACCACCCTGTGCCCCAATCCCCTCCCTCAGGGTCACACTGTGCAAGGAAAAGGTTTGTGTTTCCTCTGCCTGGGGCAGAAATCACCATTTGGCAAAGCTGCAGGAATTCCTGGGAAATGCCCATTGTGGAGCACCACTAAATTAATCTTGGTGCTTCCCAGGGTGGGGACAGAGCCCTCTGCTCTCCAGCATGGGGTACAACAACGGAGATGGACCTGGAACAGCCTGTGAGGGACTGGGGCTGGGGAATCACTCATCAGGGAGGGGCAGGGAGCATGTCCCACCTCCTTTAAGGATCATCTCATTCCAGCCTTGCCATGGCCAGGGACAGCTTCCACTGTCCCAGGCTGCTCCGAGCCCTGTCCAGCCTGCCAGGGATCCAGGGGCAGCCACAGCTGCTCTGGGAAATCCATTCCAGTCCCTCACCACCCTCACAGGGAAGGATTTCTTCTGTCTATCTCACCTAAATTTCCCCTCTTTCAGTTTGAACACTGCTCCTTGTCCTATCACTGCAGTTCCTGATGAAGAATCCCTCTCCAGCTTCCCTGTAGGGTCCCTCAGACACTGGAAGGGGGGAATGTCAGTGAATGTCCACAGTGAGTGAAAAAACCACCAACATAGATAAGCCTCTGGAGGGCAGCTTACTGTCCATGCTCAAGAATCCAAAATTCAGCAAGAACAACTCAGGTCTGCCTTTAATGAAAGCATTTTCAGCTCATAAGCTGTGTGAGTCCTCCAGGCAGCACCAGCACAGGACAGAGATGGGAGATAAACTCCTTGGGGAGGGAAATCTCTGAACAGAGAGAATGGAGCTACTGCAGGAGGTGGCTGTGGGAGAGCCTGCTCAGCTCCAGGAATAATGTTACCCCAGCAATTCCTCCTTCAGGCACACAGAGCCAATGCTCAGCAGTGAGGGATCTCCAGGAGGACTGGCCAGCAGAGGAACACTTCCCTGCATCCCTGGGAGCACCTGCTGGAGATGCTGGCCAGCAGAGGAACACTTCCCTGCATCCCTGGGAGCACCTGCTGGAGATGCTGGCCAGCAGAGGAACACTTCCCTGCATCCCTGGGAGCACCTGCTGGAGATGCTGGCCAGCAGAGGAACACTTCCCTGCATCCCTGGGAGCACCTGCTGGAGATGCTGGCCAGCAGAGGAACACTTCCCTGCATCCCTGGGAGCACCTGCTGGAGATGCTGGCCAGCAGAGGAACACTTCCCTGCATCCCTGGGAGCACCTGCTGGAGATGCTGGCCAGCAGAGGAACACTTCCCTGCATCCCTGGGAGCACCTGCTGGAGATGCTGGCCAGCAGAGGAACACTTCCCTGCATCCCTGGGAGCACCTGCTGGAGATGCTGGCCAGCAGAGGAACACTTCCCTGCATCCCTGGGAGCACCTGCTGGAGATGCTGGCCAGCAGAGGAACACTTCCCTGCATCCCTGGGAGCACCTGCTGGAGATGCTGGCCAGCAGAGGAACACTTCCCTGCATCCCTGGGAGCACCTGCTGGAGATGCTGGCCAGCAGTGTGTGCAGTAGCCCCCGTTCCCTGGCAGGGCTGGCACGTACCCGCCGTTGAGCGTGGGTGTGAGGCCGAACAGGGTGCAGAGCCCCACGGACATGAGCAGGGAGCTGAGCACCGTCACCACCGCTGCCAGCGCCAGGCCCCACTTGGACTTCACCATGTCGATCTTCCCTGGAAAAAAACCGTGTCCAGCCCACGTCAGCAGGGAGAGCAAACACAATTCACACAATGGGGACAGGACACTCGTCCTGACCCGCTCCAGGAGGTCACCACACATCCCCCAGCCCAGAAGAGGAGGCACTGCAGTGCTCCTGTCTGAAATGCAGCTCCCACAGCCTCCCAGGACAAAGCTGGTTCACAGCTCACACCAGCACTGCACTGAGGTGGGCAAAACCAAACTGAAATGTGGACAGAGAACTCTAAACCCACCAGCTCAGAACACGTGTCTGACCTGTCTGATAATGGATGAAACAAAGTGGGAATATGGTATTCCTGTGACATCTAAGGGTGCCTAAGACAGAAAACATCTTGGAAGAGATCAAAGAATCATGGGCTAGTTTGGGTTGGAAGGGACTTTAAATACCATCCCATTCCACCCCCTGCCATGGAAAGGGATACCTTCTGCTTCCCAGGCCTTGGACACTTCAGGGATGGGGAAACACCTCCAGCTGGGGAGATGGATCACAAGGAGTAACAGCACACTGGCTAAGAGGTGCAAATTAGCGGGAACCTGGTAAACAGTTACTAATTCTCAGGGTAGAATTGCAACAGCACCTCTCCTGCTGAAACAGGTGGGAAGTGCAGTGCTGTTCTGGAAGTATGGAAGCAGAAGTTTAACTTCAAGCAGGAGCCTGCAGCCCTGAGCCCACTTGAGCCCAGGTGCCCCAAACCTACGTGTGGAGAAGTAGATGTAGGCAAAGAGGATGATGTAGGTGGTGACGAGCGGGATGAGCTCGGCGATGCCGATCTCCTCCTTGAAGTGCACGTGCACCACGTGCTCCTCCCGCAGGCTGCAGTTGGGGCTGGGGTGCAGCAGCTTCAGGCGGGAGCGGAGGCTGCTCAGGAACCTGGGGAACAGCAGCATGTCACTCACCTGTTCCAAGGAGCAGCAGGAAGCTCCGTGGGTTCACACGGGCCAGCAAAGCTTGGTTCTCTCCAGGCCTTGCTCCCAAACCTGCTCCTCGATTTCTACACCCACACCTTGATTTCTACAAAGGTCTGCTGGGCAGACTCACCAAAACTTCATTTTAAAGCAAAGGCTCCTTAACCACAATCTGGGCTTGAGGAACAGAATGTGCCATGGTTTCAAATGCTCCCAGAATTTTCCCAGAATTACAGAATTCTGTGTAAAAATGCCTGATGGAGGGTGCAACACAATGGCCCCTAAGGTTCAGTGCTCTGGAAGAGCAAGTTTCAACTCCTGGGCTGCTAATTCCATCTCAGGTATCCCTTAGGGAATTCTGTGCAGCTCAGAGTCCTCAGATCCACTTGATCTATGCCAGTTTGGCCAACACTGCCAAAGTGTTTTGACCAGTTGAACCAGTGCTTACTGGAAAGCAAACCAGTCTGTGTACAAGGAGCTGGGTCAAACCAGAGCCACTGGGCCCTGGATGCCACAGGAACTCCCGCTGGCAGCTCTGCTCTGGATGCTCCAGGCACTGTTTGTGAAGAGGAGCTGAGAACTGACAGTGTTTCATTTCTGTAAAACACAGCAAGTTTTCTGCCCAGCAAAGTACCTTCAGAGATGCAAGGTACTCTAAACCACAAGGAGTGGAGTGTAGCAATGTATTTGAATAGTTTAGGCCATAGTTTGTACCAGGTGCACCAGCCAAGCCATTGTTAGCTGTTTTTTCTGCTGTTTTATCAAACACTCTGGAATTTGTCAAGGCTACTGAAACATAAATTGTGCTAAACTGGGAGAGAAGAAGCTGAAAAACAGAATACCAAGATTAGAAGACCCAAAACAAAGGTGGGTGGTGAACACTGGACTGTAACCAATCATATTTCCTGCAAGGTGCATGCAGAGCACGTGGACAAGATAGAGGCACCAGTCAAAAAACGCGTGATTGCATGGACAGTAGTAAACAATAAATCAGCTTCTGCATAATCACATTGATTTGTTGTTTTGGAAGTCCTGTGCTCCTGCAGTGGAGGGTGATGAAAGCCATGCCAGCAGGAGGGTGGGGACAGCAGCAGTGTGCTCACCTGGAGTCGTAGCGCTGCAGCCCCAGGGTGATGGTGTAGGACACCACGCGCCGCCGGTTGTACAGGCTGACACCGCTGTACCTGCCAGGCAGCCCGAACAGCAGGTCTGCAGAGACAGGGGGACATCAGGGAACACCACACACACACACAGGAGGGGGACAGAGGTGTTCCTTGTCAGCAGCACCAGTGGGAATGGCTGCTCTCACCCCGTAGGATATCCCACATTTCCCAGTGCTCTGAGACCCCATGGATGGGCTCACACCTGGGGCAGGCTCCAGCCACAGCGAGCTCACACTCCACAATAACCTTTAAAACTCACAAATAACCTTTAAAGCAAACTCCTTTATAGGGTTACAAACCCCTTTTCAGACATGTAATAGAAGTACAGCATACACTTCCAGGATTCTGAGGTTCCTTTAAAACCAAAGGATTCAGCCTGCATTTAAACCAGCATTTCCTCTGGCACTATGGAGTCTCTAATGGCCCCACACACGCTCAGAGGGTTTCTTTATAATCAAGAGATAAAAATACTTTTATGATATCCATTGTCAGCTCGGGCTGTGTGCAAGGAATTGGAACACACAAAGGAGCAGGATGAATGTTGATTTATCTGTGACAATGAGGCGGCCTTTGAGCATGACAGAGGCTGGAGCATGTGTAGAGTGAGAGGAACAAAACCCTGCTATTTTTACCTGCAGAAAGAAGACTGACTGACTGATTTGTTCACTTCTCACAAATACAGATCAGGGCTCCAATACACATAGAATGAGAGACAACAAAGACTGGGCAGCTTCAGCTGCTGTGAATGACAAAATACTGCTCAAATCGGCAGTATCAGCAATCCAGGTGTTGGAATTAGTGAGGATGGAATAACAATGAAGCTGTAGGCAGCTCCCAGCTCCCCTGGCTCTCCAGCCCCTCACCTTTGAGAGTGGCTGACGTCTGCAAGGTCTTTGGCTCATGCTGGTGGATGGTTTTGATGATATCTGGGTCGGCATTGAAGCGCTCGCGGTCGTTCTGCCAGAAGTTCCCCGGGGACAGCAGCAGGCAGCCGTGCTCTGGGAGCAGATTCCTCAGCTTCCTGAGGCCAGGCAGCAGGTCTGTGACCTGCAGACAAACTTCCTCCAGGCTCCTGACCCCGGAGCTGAAAGGCAAACACAGGGCTGTAGGACCGAAGCTCTGGGAGAGGAGTATCCGAGGGACCTGCATCCTCATCCTCACACTGCTCTTCCTCATCCTCACTATGCTCTTCCTCCTCGCAGCTGAGAACAGCAGCTGGGCCTTCCTGGAACTGTGAACAGGCTCCAGAACTCCATCATCATCCCTGGCTGCTGCCTGACCCCACAGCTCTCGCTCCTAACCCATCTCCGGTACCACAATTTCACTTCCATGTTAAAGACGCTTCCACCCCACAGAGAAACTCTCTCTGGAATTCTTGCAGACCTCAAACCCCTCTCCACACCTCTCTCCACACATGCAGTGGATGTTTTACAGGAATCCTGGTCAGCCTTCCTGAGGTGGATCCTTTGAGGTGCACAGAGTGCTCTGAAATGCATCTGGGATTCAATATCTGCCCCTGGGTGTGGTGTTTTCCCAATTCCTCTGCATTGTGTGGAAAGGAGGATTTCCTTAGAGGTTCAGAACTGCACACAGGTGTAACTGGAATGAACTGGAACCTGTGTTTGACATAATCCTTAATTATCCATTTAATCCTTAAAATCCATAAACCACTAATTCAGGCAAGAGTCAGCTGGGGTTTCCAGCAGGCTTTGGTGGGAAGGGTCAGGGACAGACAAGTGGAACAGGACATCTCACCGCAGCAGGAGCTGATCTGCTGCTTGGCTCCTGCTTAGGTAACCACACAGGACAGGAGTTATTGTAATTCTGGAAGGAGTTATTCTGGCTCCATGGGGTTAACACTGCTCTGGCATCTCCCAGCTGCCCAAAAACACCTCAGTGCTGAGGGGAGGTCTGAGAGATGAACTGCATTTCTGACTGGAACACCTCAGCAAACTTCCCCAAACCAGAAATCTTCTGTGCATTTCCCTGGACAGATTTTAAAATTTTTAATTGACACTGGAGCTCAGACCTCTTTAATTACTCCCAAGGATGCTAAAAAGCTGAACTTAGGTTTTAAAAATAGAGAAGTTCATTTAACTGCCTTTAATGAAAAAAGTATTCTCTGTTACACTGCCAACGTCTGTTTGTGGTTACCTGGGGAAAAGCGAATGACTTCACACACATTTGTGAACAATGAAGAGAACATTTTAGGATATGACATCCTTAAAGGGAAACTTTGGCAATTACCAACCAGGGATGTTTGGTCCTTTGGACCCAACAAAAACCCCAGAGCAGTTTTTCTGGGAAGGGTAGGAAAATCAGACTCTTAAAAATGGCTCCAGTTTTACCTGTTTCTAACTGACATTAAACCCTACCCTGTGCCTCCTGCAGCCACACAAGGGATAAATGAAGTAATTAAAGATTTACAACAAAGGACCATTATGTTTAGGATGCATTCACAATTCCCCTGTTTGACAGGTGATAAAAAAAGACAGGAGCTGGCATTTAGCAATGGATTATCAAAGGCTTCATGCTGACACAGAACCACTCCCTGCAGCAGTCCCAAATATTGTAAACCTCAGTGCTGCTCACACAAAGGAATGGCAGATGGGATAGAAAAGATGTTTTTTATGGTCCCAGTTCAGGAAGAAGATAAACCCAAATCTTCATTCACTTGGGGAGGAACACAATCCACCTTCAGTTGCCTACCTCGGGGATTTATGCACTCACCCAGCACAGCACACAATGCTGCAGCTGAACTCACTCGAATAAAACCTTAGGAAGGAGCACAGATTTATCAATACATTGATGATGTGTAGGAGGTGAGGAGGAAAGTGCAGTGAGAACAACAGCACAGGATATACAGAACAGATTCAATAGGGAGGGGATAGGAGTGCCCTCAGCCAAGAGCCCAGGCCCCTCTGAAGAGCTGGATTTCCTGGGGACTTGGGGGTAGCAGGCCAAACTCTAATTCCAGATGAAACCATTACAAAATTAGATGCTGCATCTACCCCCACTACTGAAAAGGAACCTCAAAAGATACTTTGGGATACTGGAGAAATCATATGCCTGTATGATTTTCTATAATAGCAAGACCCTTGTAGACATTAATGAAGAAAATCCAGAACTGAGAATGGACTGATAGCCACAAACAGGCTTTGCAAACACTGATAAAAAAGTTAAAACATCAGTCCCTTGGGCCAGCTCATCCCAGTGATCCTGTAACAGCTGAATGGGATTTTGCTGAACATGGAATTTATTGTCATATGTTCCAGAAAGGGCCACACTGACCCAACCAACCATTAGGGTTCAGCTCCACAGCATTTAAAGATCCTGAAAAGAGAAACACTGCCTGGGAAAAGGGATTATTATCCCTGACCTGAGCTCTGAACAGCCAGAAAAAATTCAACAGCATCAACCTGTGAAAACCCAAGGACCTTTCAGTCCTTGGCCAGTGTCAAGAAGGGTAGTGATCAGCTGCCAAAACCCAGAAAGATAAAAATTGATCAGTTGGAAGCTCCACAACACTGGTATGGATTGGCTGAGTTCTGACATTGAAATGAGGGCATACTGAACAAAAAACTGGATTTTTTGGAGCACAAAGCAGCGGCTGGCACTGACCAGGAAGATGTGTCAAGGCACTCTCACAGAGTGTCCCCAGTGCCAGCTGAGACTTGAACAAAATCATCCAGACCTGGCACTGCCTTTACAGATCAAAAGTACCAAAACACTCTGGGCCTCTTGGCAAAGAGATTCTCCTGTGCCTCTGAAGACATCCCTGGTTACAGGTACTCACTAACTATACCTGTTACCAACTGTACCTGGGCTGGGAGTGGATTTTGGGCTCTCATCACTGCCCAGAGCAGGCACAAAGCTACAATTTGGGGACTCAGTGACTGGTTTCCAGCCTCCCTGTCCCAGACTCTACTCAGAGTGACAAGGGGTCACACTTCACCACTGTGACAGTGCAAGACTGGGCCAAAAGAGAAGGTATGAAATGGGTTTTTCACACACATTATTATTCCCAAGCAAATGGGATTGTGGAGCATGCCAGTGGTTTGCTAAAGTAGTGCCTTAGGCCACGTGAATCTGGCTGGGATAAAAGGTTACCCTCTGTGTTCTGTCAGATATAATAAATAACCCATATCAGACATAATAAATTAAATAAATAAATTAATAACATATATGTGTGTGTGTATATGTATAAATATGCGTATATATTTTTATATATGTGTTTCTATGTATCTACATATGTATGTATGTATGTATGTATAGTAATATTTAATTTGGAGCTGTTATGGACCAAGGGCTAGTCCTGTTTCACGAGCTTTCCTGTGCCCTGTGTGTCTTTTAACAGCTCCAAATGACAAAACTGAAGCTTTTCAGGACAACTTACAGGTGGGAAAGCCAGTGCTGGTGAAGTCAGAGCAGACTGGGATGGCACCTGGGACTCTGAAGGGCACTGGAAGACCAAAGTTTGGGTGGCTGGTGATTCTAGAGGGACAAGGAGCTCCCTTTGGAGCCTCTCCCATTCCAGGCTCTGCTCCAGGTCCGTGTTTTGGAGCCTCCCCCGTTCCAAGCTCTGCTCCAGGTCCGTGTTTTGGAGCCTCCCCCGTTCCAAGCTCTGCTCCAGGTCCGTGTTTTGCTCCCCCCCGGCCGGGCCGGCTGCCCCGCAGCGCCCCCGTGTGGAAAGGGAAAGGGAAAGGGAAAGGGAAAGGGAAAGGGAAAGGGNAGTGCTGCTTTTCCTGGGGACCACTGTAATACAGCACACACAGAACCAATGGTACCTGAGCCTTGTAAGAGAAATTCCCAGCCACAGCTCCTGCAAGCTGACACTGATAACAACAGCAATTGCTGCTTTGTTCTGTTTCCCACTCATGTAATGAAAATATTCAGATGATGGGAATTCCACACCAAACACATTTTCCAGTGGCCGTCCTCCAGCTGGAGTGATGCTCCTTCTGGAAGGAAAGACAGCCCAATCTACCCAGTGCTAAAATCTGGATCAGTATTGTTAAGGTACTAGAGCACTGGGGTTTCCATTTGTTTGGATTAATACTTGCTTTTGGTCTGTCTCAGCAGTTTTGCAGTGTCTGTGAGTTATTGCTTTAGGATGCTTGTGTCTTCACTCTGGTTGTCACAGGGGGTGGAGAAGATTTCCCCTGAATGTAACTTGAATTTTCATACGAATATGGGATCAGTTTTGTGCACCTCTTCCTATCTCCTAGGGATAAAATTCCCCATTGCAGCAGGTGGGAACAGTTTGAGTTTCATTCCACCTTTGATTCACCTGAGGCTATAACCAGATTATTCTGTACACATTTGGTCAGGTTATTCAGAACTCTCTAACACTTGCTATGATGAGCAAGGATATGTGAAATGCTGAACCCCACTGAGGAACCCTGGACTAAGAACCATGAATGGAAGCAAAGGGAGTCGCTGACCCCCACTGAACTCCTCCAATCACTGCAGCTGAAAAACTAACTCCAGGAACTTTTCTTTGATCCTGATTTGCATCCCATGTTTCCTATGATTTTTAAGACTCAAGGGGTGGGGAACATCCTGATCCACACAGACTGGTAACAATACAATAAAATTACTTACTTGGGCTGTCCTCAGCTACCATGAACACTCTGGATTTAATGCTACGCCTTGTCACTCGAAATTTTTTTATTAGTAATCATTCTGTATCTATACTCTATCTATTTGACTCCAAACCAATGCTGATTCTTTTGCCAGCTTTAACACAGGTGTCTTGATACCTGCAGTGTTTGTGTTGTGCTGGAATCTGCTGGGAGTTCTTCATTTTATACTGTGGCTTAATATCTTCCATCTGTTATTTCCTGTCTGCTTAATAAATAATTCATTTTATAAAGACACCTCATTTGCCATCACTAGAACATGTGGGCCAGAGGGAGCCTTAAATTTCAACTGTTGCCAAAGTGTGAGGCTAAGGCAGGGCTGTCCAAAGCTCCCACCTGTCCTGTGACAATGAGGAGGAGCTGCTGCTCCCACAGAGATTTCCCCCCATGGGATCCAGGAATAGGTGGGATCTGCTCAGGAAAGGTGCATTGAGCAAACCCAAGTCAGAACAGACACCAGCCCTGCCTGGCTCTGGCTTCCACGTCACAGGAAGGTGCTTGAGATGGCAAATGCATCGAAGCCTTTGTAAAACCCCTCTCCAGAAGAGATTTCTTCTATAATAACTACAAAGAACGAGCACAGAAATCCAAAAATGATGATTTGTCTTTGTGAACGCTCCCTCCACAGTGTGTATCCTGTGGCATGGCAGGAAACCTGGACAAGTCTCAGTATCAAAAGAAAGCAATGGAAATTACACTTCCAAAGAATGGTGTTTATAGAGACAAGAGCTTGGGGAATGAAAATTGAAAGGAACTGATGCAGTGATGCCTCTGGAAAGGGCTCCAGGAAGAGCCAGATGACCATGGTTTGTATTTTATCAGCTCTGGAACGTGGCAGAGATAACAGCCCATGCTGCAGATAAGCCCATGGACATTCTTATCTGCGAGGCCACGCTCCCAGCTCGTGTCCCTGTGGGATGTTGTGGGTGCAGAGTGACACCAAAACCCACAACTGGGACAAACCACAGATCCCAGGTCACTCCTGACATTTACAGAGATGAGTGCTGGGATCTGCAAACAAGGGAAACACAACCATGGTGTGTACCTGCCCAGGTACACTTAACAACCTTCAGCTCCCTCCTGGAGCTGAAGAATAGAAAAGAATATAAAAGAATATAAACATAAAATAATATAAAATAAATAGAATAGAATAGAATAGAATAGAATAGAATAGAATAGAATAGAATAGAAAATATAATACATAACAAGCCAGTTTGCACATAAAAAATTATTTCTGCTCAACTTTGTTACTGGCAACAAACAATAAAAACTTCATAACGACTTCTGAGGTAATTGCAGAATTTATCTCAAAATTAGATGTTTCCTGAAATATCCAAATGCATCCCCAAAATGGTAACCTTGCCCCAAGGTTTAGGTCTAAATGTTGAAGTAATTTTCTTCTGCTGGTATGAAGAATAATAATAAAAGTAATAATTTTGTTTCTGTGTTGCATCACTGCTCATCAAGGGCAACGCCAAGGGGAGACAATGAGAATACAATGAGAAGACAAGGGAGATAATGAGAACACAACACAGGCCTGGGAGCACGCTGTTTCTGATTGTAATCGGCAACAGACGATTATCCCACAGGCTAAGGGAGGAGAGGGACTGAGCACATGGACAGAAGGTCAGTGCCAAGGCTGGGGGAGCTGGCAGGGAGAGAAAAAGCTGAGGAAATCTGCACTGAAGAGCAAAAATGGCATTTCTAAAACATGACCCCCAAGAGCAGCAGCTGGGGGTAAAGGATGGGTCCCCAAAAGGACAAATCATCAGGCAGAAAGGAAGGGTGGACACTCAAAAATGATAATTTTAATTTTAATTTTATACCCTTTCTGTTAACAGCACAAAGACCAAGACCCCACTTGGGGGTAAAAAGAGTTGCTGCTTTTAGGTGGGAGCTTGTCAGCTGGAAAGGACAGAGGGACATGGGGACATTAATAAATCACCTTCTAATGTGCAAAACTGATGTGAGTGGCCACAAAAAAAAGACTTGGGATCTCAGGTGTTTCAGGAAAAGCCTTTCCATGGAAAACACCCCACAGGTGAGACTCTGCCAATCTGTGCGTGGCTCTGCTCTCCCACCTTCAGGAATGTCACATGGACAACAGTGGCACAAGGAGGACCCAGCATGGCACATGGAACGCTGAACATCTCACCAGTGAGCCCAGAGCTTTCTGTTTGGCTTTTAACAAACAGGGGACTGGGCTGGGGAGTGAGAGCTCCCCCTGCAATACCTGGAAGCTGAGGAAAGCTGTTGTATAAAGGCCGCAACAGGATAAAACCAAGCAGGTCCTAAAAACAGCCAAAGAAAGTCAGGAGGAAGTTCCTAACCAGGAAATTCCAGCAGAGGCCCAGGAACTCTCTGTGATATGGAGCTGGTGTGGTGGTGAAGGAATTCTGAGACTGCACCTGTGTCACCATGCAGGCCTTCTGGACTCTGACCAGAAAATTCCTGAGGATTTTCAGTGCCTTACCCTGAGCACAGAGTTCTCCAGCAGAAATGGGAACTGCTCCCTGTGCAGGATGGGTCCCAGCTCACTCATGGGATCTCTCACTTCCTTTAGGGCATTACCAGCCCAAAGCTCCTGCCCAGCCCTGGAGCAGCCAGGTGTGGCCAGCAGCAGCTCCCTGTGCCTCACCTGTCCCTCAGGGCGTGGTTCCTGATCTCCTCCACCAGCTGGAAGACTCGGGACAGCGGTGAGCGGAACACATCCACAGGCAGGAAGTTCTTCTGCCACGGGGACACGGTGGCTTTCACAAAGATCTGCTGGATGTAGGCCACGGGAGCACCCACGTACTGCGGGAGAGCAGGGCAGGGTCAGGGACGGCCACTGGGAGCTCCAGCAGAACCACAGCAGGGATGGCTCTGCCAGACTCTGGTTTCCCTTCCCAAACTAGAGCTGGACATGACAGGACTCAGCAGGCAAGAACAAAAGGAGTCAGATTCTCTGTTTGTGTTGTAGGGACCTTAAAGCTCATCCAGTGCCACTCCTGCCACGGCAGGGACACCTCCCGCTGTCCCAGGGCTCCAAGCCCCATCCAAGCCGGCCTTGGGCACCGCCAGGGATGCAGGGGCAGCCCCAGGGGGTGCTGAGACAGCTCAGGCCCAGCAGGGCCGTGTCCCCTCCCCAGTGGCACAGCAGCACTCACCCAGTCAGGACGCTCGGCGGGGTCCCCGTGCTGCGGCCCCGCGCCGGGGGGAGCGTAGTCCTTCACCGGGGTGCTGAACTCCACTGGGCCTGTCCCTGGCAGAGGCAGCTTCAGCAGGGGGTAGCTGGGGGAACACAACCACGAACTCTCTCATTTTGGAGGTTAACAGACTTCTTTAGACAGAAGAGTTAAAAAAATGAGCGGGCCCACTTCAGCCAAGCCAAGCCAAGCTGTGCAGGACAGGAGGCTTTCATGGGAAGGGATTGGATCCAAGAGCCCTTTTCCCTTGGAAAGGGATAACTAAAAGTCCTGGGAGAGAAAGAAAACCTTGCAGGGCCTGTCCTGAACTCCTCCATCCACGTTAGCTGTGGCAAAACCACTCAGTATGGCCACGGCAAAGTCACTGCGTATCCCACACAAACCCCAGACACTCTGTATATTCCAGTGCCTGCTTCCTTGCCCCAAATCCTTTGTAATCCTCTGCTTTTCCTCACTTAGATTCAAAATATTTCAAAAACTTGCACTGAACTTCATTAATCCTCAAAGCACTTTTAAGAGCAGCAGTGAGACACCAAAACCATAAATTCTTGATCTTCTTGCTGCTTTGCCACCACAACTGCCGGTGATGTAGCTCCTGTCCCACAAGAGAGACTTTGAACTACTCAGAAATTGAGAACCTGAGGCTACAGAGAGTTTAGAACACGATTTTTAACTCCAAATGTTCTCAAAAGTGGTTGAAAGCAAATCAGAATTGAACTGGTGGGAAAAGCAAGGCTGCTGACACAGAGAGATCCATTGAGAATCTGGAACTGTCAGCACCAAACTGAGCTGGAGAACAAAACTTCAGTCCTTTTGTGGCCTTATGATTCCTGATACATTTTCCTGTTTGTAGATGAATTTTGTGGCAATATTGCCGCAATAAATAGAAGGGCCTTGGAATTGTTTTCCTGCAAGACTCTGCCCACTTCATTAGGGATTAGCTTGGATCATCAAAGGCCAAGGAGGAGCAAGCAGCATCTAAACACAAGGCTTCAGAGGAAACAACAAACAGCTGAAAAAGAACAATGAAATCAGAAGCCAAGCTTGTCAGATTTGCTTTTTATTAGTCTGACAGAAATATATCTAATTATTAGCATTTCCTTGTGCAAGGGCAGGGAAGAGAAAAGAGAATAATAAAATCAAGCATAAGTGATAAACAAAGCAGTATGGGTTCAACAGATGGCTGAGGAGGAATTATTTTTTCCCTAAATTATTTCAGTGTTGGTGACGTGTGTCCAGAAATCCAAAGAAAACATTTGAGATTCACAGAAGCTGCTCCTGCAGAGGGGTATTCCTTGTGAGTCACCTGTGAGGTGGGAGGAGTCACAACGATATTTTTTTGTAGAATTTGAATAATTTACAATCAGAGACTGTTCAGATTCAGTCTGATTTTGGAGTGTGTTCCCCCTCTCTGGGGTGTCTGTGGTGACACTGCCTGGCAGTGCTGCTGCTGTCCCATCTCTGTCCCTCTGTGGTGACACTGCCTGGCAGTGCTGCTGCTGTCCCATCTCTGTCCCTCTGTGGTGACACTGCCTGGCTGTGCTGCTGCTGTCCCATCTCTGTCCCTCTGTGGTGACACTGCCTGGCTGTGCTGCTGCTGTCCCATCTCCTTCCCAGACTCCTGTCCAAGGGCAGGAGGGCTCAGCTCTCCCCCAGGAGCAGTAAAAGGTGCTGACTCCAGCTGGGATCACAGCTCTGCTGGGAGATCAGAGCACAGGGGATTCTCTCTGAAGTCCCAGCCTGGTTCTTAGCTCAGTGTGAGGGAAAAGGGGCTCCTTGTGTGGGACCCAGCAGGTGTTGGAAACCTGGAATGCTGCAGTGCTTTGGGATGGAAGGGACCTCGAGCAGCATCCCATGGGCAGGGACACCTCCCACTGTCCCAGGCTGCTCCAAGCCCCATCCAGCCTGGCCTGGGACACTGCCAGGGATCCAGGGGCAGCCACAGCTGCTCTGGGTGCTCTGTATTGTGCCAGGTCTGGGTCATTGACACGTGCCCAGAGGGAAGAATATCCCCACCTCAGCTCCAGGGAAGGCATTTCCAGCACCTGGGTTTGACTCTCCTCACATTTCTCTTCATTAGGGATTTTTTTTAGATGAACTCAAGAATGGAAAGCACAGATAGAGGAGAGAAGAACAGCAGGACCTGAAATGGCCACAAAGCAAAGCACAAGTTCCAGCTCAGCAGGAGAAGGAAAAGCCTCTT
The DNA here is from genome assembly GCA_013397075.1 of Rhabdornis inornatus. NCBI lineage: Eukaryota > Metazoa > Chordata > Aves > Passeriformes > Rhabdornithidae > Rhabdornis > Rhabdornis inornatus. Next base: position 80,069 of record VWZS01001743.1, read on the forward strand.
TCCATGGAGGGGCAGAGCCCTGGAAGAGCTGCCCTGGAGTGTCCCTGTCTGGAGACATCCCAAACCCACCTGGACACATCCCTGTGTCACCTGCTCCAGGTGAACCTCCCTGGGTGATCTCCAGAGGTCCCTCCCAAGCCCACCCATGCTGTGATCCTGGGATCTAACAAGGATGACAGGAAAGCTCAGGTTGTTCTGGTTTTGGGAAAGGCTCTTTTTAGATGCTCACATCACTGTGCACCCTGAAGCTCCTCTGAAACCCCAGAATAAAGCAAACACAGATCCTGTAACCAGCTGGAGCTGCTGAACTGCAGCAGGAACTGCAGGCTGAAGTGCTCATCCAAGTACTTGACATATTCTCAAGATGGCTCAGGGGGCCAGGATGGAGCAGGGCCAGGAGAGCTCCAGGCAAATCCCTCCCTGCACCTTTCCCCTTCCCAGACCCACAGTGAGCTCCAGCACCTGGAGCAGCCCCAGCCACTGAGGGTGGAGGGAAGCAGGGAGGTCACTGGAGGACCTCCAGGAAAGGAGCTGATCCATGGAATTCAAACTGCTCCCAGCTCCTTGGCTCGCTGCAGGACAAGCTTTTGGCCTGTTCGCAGCCAGGAGAGCCCAGCCTGGAATCCCTGCTGAGGAGGGAGGAATCTGCTAACAGGGTCCTGCCAGAGGGTTGGCAAGGCCAATACCTGGCAGCAGCAGAGCCTTTTGAGCCTTGGCAAGTGCATCACCAACCTGTTTCTGAGTTAGGGAGAGTGGCTTTGCCCTGCTTCCCCTGGCAGGGCCCCGAAATGCTGCACTGGAAAGGAGACTCCCCTTCCTGTGCAGCACAGTGCCATGGTGAAATCCCAGAGGAGACTGTTCTCTGGGGAGCTGGAACATGGAGAGTCTGACTCTGGCTCAGCTGCTCTGGTTATCACACCAATAGTACAAACCAGGGCAAGAGTGGTATGTTCTTATATAAATAATTATAAATATGTATGTACACACACACACATACACCTCCCCAGGGGCTCTGGTTCCAGGCAGTTCTGCCATTCTTCAGGAGCAGAACCCGTGTTCCAGTTAAATAACAAACACCTCTTTAATTGCTCTCAACCTGCTGCAGAGTCACCTGGGTCATCTGCAATCCTTACTTGAACTAAAAACTGTTCTTCAGAGTGACACTGGGATGTCATATTTACCCCAGTGGCCACTTTTCCAGCTACCACCTGCTCCTCTCTGGGCTGGTGTCAGACAAGGTTGGTCACACTCTCATTCCAGAGAAAAATGCACATCCCAACACAGATCCATTCAAGTGGGATGAGGAAAATGAGTGTCCCCTACAAAGGGAGTTATAGTAAAACAAGAAAACTCTCCCTCTGATGTGGAGAATAACTTGGGATTTTCAGACTTTAGGACTACAGAGAATGAGTCACAGGATTTTTTGCTTTGGGTATTAATTTATTATCAAACCCAGAGATGCTGTGTCTCGTCTGTCAGTGGCATTAAAAGCACTGTACAAAGTGTCTGTACAAACCTTTCCAAGAGTAAAGACACCCAAAACAACCAGACCAGACTCTGTGGTGACCTCACTGCCTGTATGGTCACTGGCCTGAGGCCAGAACCCCTGATGGCTAAATTGTGGACCTTGTGCTTTATTTCAGCTTTTAAAAAACTGTTTGCACACAAAAATGGTGGGGTTTGACTGATGTGGGGGGGGGAGGAGAACCCCAGTGACTGAGATCATTTTCTCTGCAGCAGAATTCCACAAGCTCTCCTCCAAGGAGACAGGACTGATCCACCTCTGTCCCTCTGAAGAACTCAGGATACAAGATCCACTCTGTGTGCTGGAATGTCTTTATTTACTATGTTGCAGGCTGAGGAACATGGAATAGGTCAGCAGAGACCCTGGCAGTGCTGGAGAGTGGTTGGACACCATGATCCCTCATTTCTCCACGAAAGGAGAAATTTTCCAACCTCACCAATTCCATGATTGTGTGAGTTCCCTGCTCTGTGCTGGTCTCAGCCCAACAGCACACAGTGCTGAGGGTCCCTGCATACAAATGTTGCCTAAACGAGCTTCTGCCTCAGTGCAGGGCCTTGATTTTTCCCCACCAGCTCCTTGTTTTTGCAGAGGGGTAGCTGGGATGTGTCAGTGAAATCCACCGGGAGAGAGGAGTGATTCCAAAGAGCACACACAGCTCCATTCCAGCAGGGAACAGGTGCCAAAGACCATCCCTGAGCCCTCACACACGGCAAAATGCAGTTCCCAGGAAGCAATCCCTTCACTCTCACACTCTGCCACCCCGAGGTGTAGGACCCCACTCTGGAATAGTTCTGACCTAATTAGCAAAGCCACTTCTCAAGCCACAATTAACACCTCGTTATCAGTGGTTAATGCACAGCAGCTCAGAACAGGAACTGAAACACCCCCAAAAAACAGGGACCAAGACCTTCAGCCTCACCCCAGATTTTTGCCAAGATTCTCCTGCTCTCCAGGGGTGTCACCACACCTTTGCCACCTGTCTCTCCCACGGCCAGGATCTGCTTTGCTAATGAGCTTCTCAAACTCATTAAAGAAAACGGACTCTTCATGCCTGCTGGTGTCTTGGACGGATTTCTGCAGCCTGAAGGAAAGCAGCCACTGCAGAATCCTCAAATATTGGCACTCAGCAAAGCAGACACTTGCACAAATCCAGAGTTACCACCTGGGCTGGAGCCTCAGCTGCCTGCTCTGAACAGTGAGAGGGCAGCTCCAAGTCCTCACCCGCTGGGCTGAGGCCCCCAAGCACAAGCAGAGCTGCTGGTGACCTTAATCAGATTTTCTTCTCTCCGGGAAATGCTGAATTTCAGAAGGGAATAAGAATGTTTTGATCCCCCACAAAACACATCACTTTGTGGGTGAACATTTCCCACTTTGTAGCTGCCCTGCATTTGCTGCCTGGAGAGCTGCAATGAGGAGCCTGAGCCCATCCTGGGCAGCTATTCCCAAGCAGGAATGAGGCGACACAGTGACACACGTGGGAATTCTGGTTTGGCTTTGCTGGGTGCAGCTTTCAGGTGAAGAAATGCCACTGGCAAGCTGGAGCCAAAACACAGAGCTGCCACTTGCAATGATATCAAAGACACAGCAATGCAGGAACCACTTGGCTGGGCCTTGTAGAAGCTTCATGTTCTATAGGACAAGAGACTGAGAACAAAACTGCCCCGCAAAGTTACAGGGTTTCATGTGACAAACCAGGGAGCAACACCTCCACTGCTGCTCACAACCACAAAGGGTTCCAGCCAGGAAAAGCCACCTCAGAGGTTTTTCATGTGTGAAAATCCTCCCTTTGGCAATGTTTTAACTGAGATCAAGTGTAAGCAGCCCCTGTCACCATCACAGCTCAGAGGAAAACCTGGGTCTGTGCAACACACTTGGAGCTGTTCTACAAACAGGGCAGCAAATCATCACATCAGGTTTATTTTGCCCAAAGCAGACAAGAGAAGTAAACCCTGCAAGACAGAATCTGTACGTGCACATGTGTGCATGGTCTGGGCACAAAGGTTTGCTCAGCCCCACAGTGCCCTGCTGGAAATGATTCTGAGCCTGTGTGACATTCCTGGGAGTAAAATTATATCCACCTGCAAACTAGGGATCCCAATTAGGGTCCATAAGGAGAGCAGGGAACCTGCTCCCACATGGGTGTGCCAAGGATGAAACAGAAGAGTGCAGGCTCCAGGGAGGACAGGACAGGCAGGAGTGCAAAGAAAGATCAGCTTTCCTTCTGCTCATTTTTAATTCATGGGTTTGGAGTCCACTACCAGGTACTTGAGGGTTACTTTCATCTCATTAATTGCTTCACTTTTTCAATTAGTTCTTATTTATTAAACCAGACAAAGACACTTCATCACTGTTGTTTCTTTTGTCCCACAAAAGGAGATGACAAAACTTACAAAGTCTAAATAAAAAAAGAGCTTCTGGGTGGGCCCAGAAGAGAGAATGCTGCCAAGAAGCCCCTCCCCAGCCGTGTGTGACACAAACTCACCAGCAGGCCAGGATGCAGAGGGCCGTGAAGAGGATGATGGGGATGGGGTAGGAGGCACAGAGCAGCCCGTGGCTGTAGAACGCCCGCGAAATCCTCTCGCGCAGCCTTTCAGTCAGGGTCATCCTCAGCCACACCCTCACCTCGAGGCCATCCCGGGACACTGCAGGGGCTCGGCCACTTCCACCATGGGCAGCCCTTCAGGGAAGGCACTGGCTCCAGCTACGGGGAAAAGGGAGAAAAACAGATCAGGAAAAGGCAAATAAACATCATCAGCTCCTTTTAGAAATCACCAATGTTCAGAAAGGAATTCTTCCCTGGGACGGTGGGCAGGTCCTGGCACAGGGTGCCCAGAGCAGCTGTGGCTGCCCCTGGATCCCTGGCAGTGCCCAAGGCCGGGCTGGACAGGGCTTGGAGCAGCCTGGGACAGTGGGAGGTGTCCCTGCCCACGGCAAGGACGATCCTTAAGGTTCTTGATTCTGTGAAATGACAGAGCAGATCTCAACCTCCCTGTCAGGACTGGACCATCCCTGCTCCATGAGGAACTCAGGAACAATATGGACATGCTGCTCCTATGGCAAAAAAATAAATCCCAAGTGGCTCTGTGACCAGCCTGAGCTGCCAAAAGCTGCTCTGGGGAAGAGCACAGCACTGGCAACAATTTCTAGTAACTTCAAGGAGGAAAACTTTGTATTTAGAGCATTCCAAAGCTAGTTTTTCTTTATCACTTGGGGGGGTTGAATATTAAAATCTGCCATCTTTATTTGCTTTATGCTGTGACAGAGCTCTTAAGAGTGAACAGCAGGAACTGTTCCTGCTCCAAGTCATTTCTCCAAACAGAGATTATCCAAGCCAAAATAAACCTGCTGATTGTAGGACAAATGCTAAAGGAGAAATTCTTGCCTCTTGCATGACTGCAAATCCAAGACAAAGTTTGCCTGGAAGCACGAGGGCATGGGGATGTTTCCACCTTGCAGCACCACAGGTGACATTTCTGGTTCTCTTCAGGTACAAGAGACAAACTTCACAGAATCCCAGGATCACTGAGCTTGGAAAAGCCCTCCAAGGTCACTGAGTGCCTCCTGTGCCCCATGCCCACCTTGTCCCCAGCCCAGAGCACTGAGTGCCACATCCTGGGACATAGCCAGGACATCCACCATTCCCTGGGCAGCCCCTGCCGATTCCCGAGCACCCTTCCCATGGCGAAATTCCTCCTCGTCCTGCACTCTTACAAAAACCAGGCTGACCAGCAGAAGGAAGACATGTACAACTTCCTTTTGCAGGAAAAATCAACTCAAACTTGCTACTTTTCCCCAGACAAAAGCTTTTATCTCACTCAACAATAGTTACATGTTCCAAATTCTTTCCATTTCTGTCTGAAAGGCTTTGCAGCCTTCCCAGGAGCCTCCCTGGACACGGAGGGCAGGGAAACACAGCAGAGCCCACTGTGAGCTTAGAGGATAAACAAAAAAAGGTAAAAACTTTCCCTTTTCTAATACACAGTCACCTGGGGTTTTAGGGGTACTCAACTCCTCAGTTTTCCACAAAATGTTCTGGAACCAGGCATGAGGTGTAATAAAAACACACAGCTGAGCCAGTACAGCCTGGAGGGGGGGAAATATAAGGGAAAATCCAAAATAAATCCCTGTTCCATAGTATTTTTCTTGCATTTCAATACATTCAATATTTTGGTCTATCTGAACCTCCAATGGGAATTTTAACCCAGCTTTTTCCATTTACAACCCCAAGCTTGGCAAAGCAGGAGCAGACCAACATGGTCCTTCTGCCCCCCCTACACCCATTTTCCAGCAGGATCCACATCCAAGGGCTGACCTGCCTGTCCACACCTGTTCTGCACATGGAACACCTTAGCCCTGCAGCAGCACAGGTGGGATTTGAGGAGTTCTCCTGCCAAGGCTGTGCTTGGGGAAGGAATGAACGGGAAAGAAGGAAGAATTTACTAAAAATGGGAATTTATAAAGGTCTGTAGGTTGGTCTGTGCTGCAACAGCAGCAGGGAACAGCTGGATGTGATGCTCACACACTTGAGGGCCAGGCAGGGATGGACCACCAGGGGTAAGGGAGGGGCCACCAGTGGCAATTCCCCCTCCTGGTGCTGCAGGCACTGCCTTGTATCCACAAATCCATCAACCCCACCCAGGCTCCTGGGGGATGAGGGAAGCCTTCAGCCTCCAGAGCTGCTCCAGAACACGTGGGAGCAGCAGGACTGATGCTGCTGGATACCAGAGCAGCCAGAACACCACAAGTTCCTGCTCTAACTGGTAACTTCACCTGGGCTCCAGCTCAGATCTGAGCCAGAACAGAGGGTGCAAACAGCACAGAGCCTCCCTGGTGTCCCTGTGCCACCCATCCGTGGGACACACTCACACACAGCTCTGGATTCCAGGTGTCTCCCACACTCCTGGGCTATTCCCAGCACACACACAGAGCAAAGAGCCATCAGCAAACCTGGCTGATCCCCGGCCTCCCCCCGAGCTGGAAACAGCTCCCAGCCTTCCTCAGCCCTCCCCACGGCCATGATCCCACAGCAGGGCCCAAACCCAGCACCACACACACCCCAAAGCAAGGGAAATCCCGGGTTCCCTGCAGCTGCAGAGAACAGAAGCTGGATCACTCGCAGCCCAGAACAGCACCTGCATTTTCTTGCACTCTGTTGGGCCCTGGAGGCGGCTCGGGCCATGCTCTGAGTGATCACTCACTGGTCTCACTGCCGTGGCAGCTCCCAAACCCCACCATCCACAAAGGGAGGAGGGGAGGGAGAGAGGCACAGAGCTCAGAACCCAGCTCTCCCTCCCAGCAGGCATGGACTGTCCCCCAGCGAGGGCCAGGGACATTCCCCAGGATTTCAGAGGTGGGAAAACAAGAGCCTGGCTCAAGACAAGGCTCCTTCACAGCAAGGCTGCACAATGGGCTCTAACACCAAGGTCCTGCTCTCCCCTCACATTCCCATGGGAAGAATGAGGGGCTTTGTGCTGCCAGGGGGCACGGAGGTCACGAGGAACACAGCACTTCCTATGGGAAAATCACAGCCATGCACTAGCCCCGGGGAGGCTGCTGTCTGCAAGGGTTAATCCCAACACTGCTGTCGGAACAAGGCTTGGAACAGCCTCTGAGTGCTAAGTGCATTGTCCTGCACAGAAGGGGTGCTTTCCATATTCAAAAGGTAGAAAATGACACTGCTCAGCCCACTCCCTCCATTCCAGCTCTGTGGTACAACACTGCTGGAAGTCTGACACGAGTTTCTGAGCCGGATTTCAGTCCCCAAAATGTGCAAACTTACTTCATTTTACCTGTTCTGACTCACTTTGCCAGTTTCGCCTGTTTTCCTCCTTGTACAACATTCATTTATGGTTTGAGTTTAAAAATACAGAGGTTATCTGGAACAGACCCTGTTTTCTAAGTGGTATTTCACTCACACCATGTATTATTAACATCTTTTGAAAAGCTGGAGTAGCAAAAACAACGAAGAATCAAAGAGAACACTTCAATAACCTCTACATGTCAGATAAAGTTATCTGCTCCCAAAACAGCGGCTGATATTCAAAATCAGTTTCCAGAACGGTTTTCAGGGCATTTTTGAACTTTTCTGCCATGAGAGAAGAACCTCAGTTACACTCCTGCTTTGGAAGTCATCCACTGAATGTGGTTTCTATCCTTTCTTCCTGCCCAAAATACTCCCAACAGCACCAGAGAACAGCTTGTTGCTGTGGATGATGAGACAGGATAGGATGTTCCACGTGCAGAGCCATGAAACACAGAGGTTTGGGATTTGTGACAAAAAGAGAAAATAACCAAATTTAGAAAAAACACTATTTCAAAGTTCACTCCTCTTGCTGCATCCAGCCAAGGGAAGCTCCCTTGCACATGAAGAACAGAGATTGCAAACACAAGGATACATTTCCCAACCCCTTCTTCTCCATCACAGAGTTCTCACCCAGTCCTGTAGAGTTGGAAATGATCCACCTGCACAGGCACAGAATCCCAGAATGGCCTGGATGGGAAGGAATCTTAAGGATCACCCAGTTACAGCAAATGGGATGTGATGCACACAGGGAAAATAAAATAACATCCTGGGATCCCGGTCCTTAATTGCCTGAAGGAATTAGGGGAATTCCCTGAACGATCAGGACACGATGCAGTGTAAAATAGGAAATGGTGTATTAGGAATTCAGAATGGAATGAAAGTAGGATGTAAATCCATTCTCACACTAAGTGGGCATTCCTGCTCTTCCTCCTCATCCCACAAGGACACACAGGAGAACTGGAGAAGGTCCTCAGGAGCACAAGGATGAGCAGAGAGCAGTTTGGGAAGGCTTTTTACTGATCTGATCAGTAAGTGGACACCAGGCAGCCCCAGGAAGGCCTGAGGCAGCATAGCAGGGAGGGGCTGTCCCTTTTATCCCGGGATAACTCAGAGCAGGGAGGGGCTGTCCCTTTTACCCCGGGATAACTCAGAGCAGGGAGGGGCTGTCCCTTTTATCCCGGGATAACTCAGAGCAGGGAGGGGCTGTCCCTTTTACCCCGGGATAACTCAGAGCAGGGAGGGGCTGTCCCTTTTACCCCGGGATAACTCAGAGCAGGGAGGGGCTGTCCCTTTTACCCCGGGATAACTCAGAGCAAGAAGGGGCTGTCTCTTTTATCCCAGGATAACTCAGAGCAGGAAGGGGCTGTCTCTTTTATCCCAGGATAACTCACCATCAAATCAGCTCCAGAGCAGCAGCTCAAAATAAACACGGGCTAAGCCAGGGAAATGTCCCCAGGACACTGTCCGTGTCACACGGGTTACACAGGCAGTGATGAAGCTCGGGAAGAGCAAGGTTTATCCCAGGAATCCCTCGGCTCCAGGAGCCCCTCACACCAGTGGCCACCAGACTGGTGTGGTTTGTGCACTCCTGGCCAGGCTCAGGCACCACACAGGGACACAGAGAGGCCGGGAGCCTGCCCTGGCAAACGTCCTTATACACTGCATCCCACGTGATCCCTTTGGAATAATCTCCTCCTCTTTGTTTATCAATGCAGCCGCTCTACAAGTGGCTGGGGAATCACTTTCTCCTAAAAATACCAGAGACTGATGCAACAGCCCGGTGCAGTTACAGCCCAGAGCTTCCTCACAAAGGCCAGCTGTGCAATGCCACCATTCCTCTCCTGGCTGTCCATGCCAGCCCAGTGCCAGGCACAGGCCCCAGGGACTCCATCCATCCTTCACTCAGGGCTGGAGCCTTGTGTAAACAGCTTGCCCAGCACACACCTGCAACGCTCTTCCCTTTCTACTACAGGTAGTATTCCTACTCATGCCCTTTTCTAATCCTCTCCACCAGACCAGGGTCAACATCTCAGCACGAGCCTCTTGTCTGGAGTACAAAACAGGCAAAATGCTTTTGGATCATCTGCCTGGACTTGTGCAAAGTCTTGGGGTCCAACAGCAGAAGGACACGGAGCTGCTGGAGTGAGCCCAGAATAGAGGGCTGGAGCCCTTCTGCTCTGGAGCCAGGCTGGGAGAACTGGGAATGTTCACCTGGAGAGGAGAAGGATCCAGGGAGAGCTCAGAGCCCCTGGCAGGGCCTGAAGGGGCTCCAGGAGAGCTGGAGAGGGACTGGGGACAAGGCATGGAGGGACAGGACACAGGGAATGGCTTCCACTGCCAGAGGGCAGGGCTGGATGGGATCTTGGCATGGAATTGTTCCCTGTGAGGGTGCAGAGGCCCTGGAAGAGAAGAAGAATCCTTGAAATCTTCCAAGGCCAGGCTGGATGAGGCTTGGAGCTGGGACAGTGGAAGGTGTCCCTACCCATGGCAGGGAATGGAACAAGATGGACTTTAAGGTCTTGTCCAACCCAAAGCATGGTTCTCCAGTTCTGTGTCATTCAGGAAATGTAACTTGGTCTGATCTGTGCCATTGCTGAGCTTTCCAGCACTGCCCACATCACGCAGAAGGAACAAAGAGCCCAGGCCACCCTCAGTGCCCAGCAAAGCCCGTGAATGCCCCAAACTCCAGCTGAACCCTCGGGCACAGCCATGGCAGCTCTGTGTGCATCACACAGGCCCAGCACTCCTGCCCTGCAGGGCTCAGCATTCCTCAGGTGCCTGCAGCCCTTCTCCCAGGGCTTCCACCCAGCCCCAGCCGTGCTCAGGGAGCCACAGCAATGACAATGACAGGTCACAGTGACAGCAAGGACACAGGGCTGGAGGGCACTGCCTCATAGCCTCACTCTGAGCATCAGAGCTTTGCTCAAATTACTCCCAACTGATGTTTATCCAATTTGCTCTTGTCCCCAGGTGTCAGACAGGGTTTGGTACCGTTTCCCTGGCCCCCTCCCTGCTATTTAACCCTTCTGTTCCCAGCGGGCACAGCCAGCCCCAGCAGTGGCACTTGGAACCATGGAATGAGTCCATGGAGTCCAAGTGCTCCTGCAGTGCTGCCAAGGCCACCTTCACCGATTTTCATACTCAAACTTTCACCTCCCCCTTCCCACAGACACAGGAGGTCACCAGGTTCCTTTAATTAGGGATTACACCTCAGCAGTTATCCTCATGCCTGCAGCTGGCTATTTTTGCTTGAATCCCCACCTCACCACCGTCCTTCCTCACCACCAGCCCAATTTCAGGCCACCTTTAATTGCTCCAACCCGCTTCTCACTCCTGAGTCACACGTGCAGCCCTTCCCTGCTTTGTGCCACCTACAACTTGAACATGCACAGTCTGTTCTGCCACTTCAGTGATGGGTGAGACCCCAGAGCCTCCCAGTGCCCCTCTCAGTACAACCAGCCCGTTCACAAGGGTGTTACTGCTGCTCTGAATACATTCACTTAATCACTATTTCATCCATCACACACTGGCACCTTCCTAAGCTTTGGGTTTGTTTCAATTGCACCTACTCAAGGCTCTTATTTGGATAAAAATCAAACCTTAGAGGATTCATGACCACAGCTGCTTCTGTGCAGCCACAATCAGTCCTGGTATCTTATCCTAGAAAGAGCAAACTCACCTTGCCAAGGAGTACCTGTGGCAAAGCAGCACCAGCTACTCCACACTCCTGCACCCTGCCAGGTGCTTTTCAACCATTTCCCACTTGCTGCAGGATTTTGGGATGACTACTACTCCCCACTCTCTTTGTCCCACCCTTTTACCCACACCAACTGCTCGCTGTCCTCCAGGCTTTAAAAACATCCCCGACTTTCCATGTCCTAAAAGACACCTCCTAAAGCTTTTCAGGTCTTTTTTCAGTGTGTGCTTGAGCACACAGACAGAAATACCTCCCTGAAACGACAGCTTGCAAAGCTGCTCTTCCTTTTTGTAGCCTGGCACTACCACCAGTTGCTCACCAAGAGTCAAAAGGTGCTGAACACTCCAGTTTTGGGGATGCTAGACATGAAGTTTTCCTCTCTGTTCTTTCCTTTACCACCCTCTAGCCATGAGGGCATTCCCAGAATAGCTGTGAGTCCTTTGATGCTCTCTGACACTCAGGTTTGATTTTTATCTTAATCCTCCCTTTGTGGCCTTGCTGCTCTTCAAATGAGGAACGGAAACACCCCTGGGTTTGAATAACCCTCACTGCAGGAGTGCTGAAAGCAACGATAAATCAGCACTCTAAGGATTCCTGCCCAGCTCCAGCTCTGCTTTTGTCAAAGTTTGCCTGGGAAGCACCAGAGCCATTCACCAGCCCAACTCAGTGGGGATTCATCCTCTTCCTCAGCAAACCAGGATCTGAACTGAGCACAACTCCTTCCCTGTTTCTTTCTCTAGGGCTGGGGCTCCTCTCCCTGCAGGGGCCACATTTCCTGGCTCAAAACTCTCCTTCAGAACAGAAATCAGCATCGGTGGTTAATGATCAATATTAGGAACTAAAACCCAAACCAAACCAACCTGTTTAATGTAGGCAAACACATTCTGTCTGTATGGTTTGGTGTTTATTTCTGGAACAGACAAATTCAAAATTCAAATTCATGTCTGAATACCAGAACTGCACCTTCTCTGCAGCTCTTTTTTAAAGGGATGTGCCACGACAGATGCTTCCATGCCTCACTCCTCCGTTTGACAGGGCAGGGACAGTTAGAGAGGACGGTAACACCTTCAGGAGTGCCCAGGATGGGCAAACACTGTCTGTGGAACGAACTGTAGCTCCTTTCCCAGCCCACCCCAGCCCCAGGAGCAGACAGCAGCTTCCCGAAACCCTTCCCAGCTAAACCATATCCACATAAACCCTCCAAGCAGAATTCTGCATTTTCCAAACCCACAGCCCATATGGGGGCCATTTGCCTCCTAGAAGAAAATCCCTCCAAAAAACAGCCCTGCAGCACAGCCCAGCTATCACTGGCAGGAGTTTCCTGACTTACTGTGATTGGAGCTCAGTCCAACGAAGTTTATCCATCGAGCACCATCATTTCCCTGAAAAACACCTTGTGGAAACATCAACCAAGAGTCTTCCCATGGCAGAGGGAGGGCTGGGGGTGGAGCACCAGTTGGGCTCCTCTAAGTGAAGGGTTTCCAACACTTGTGGATTTGGCAGGAAACCAGAAGTGTGCCCTTGGCTCTCTGGGGAACACGTTCCCTTTTCCACACACACTCAGCCAGAGCTTCAGTGGTGTTTCCAGCCTGGACTCTGCAATTCTGGAAGCTCTGCCTGTCTGCCATGCAATTACCAGGGATCCCCTCACACGCAGGATGTGAGGGATGACAAAAAGGACACAAAACCCCACAGCTCTGACCATTTATCCACGAAATCAGAAGTAACAATTGAGACATAACCCTCAGCATGTATTCCCCTGCATGGCTCCCTCAGAAATAACCCTCAAAGCTTTGATCAGGACAGTTTCCATGGCTCAGAGCTCTGCACTCCCAGATCTTTGGGGCTTGTGAAGGGCCCCGAGAGCCCCAGAGGGACACAGCACCTGAATGTCAGGTGATGCACCTGCCTGGCCCTGGTTTTCCACAGCAGGAACAAGGCTGGACACACCAACTGCCAGGGCTCCCAGCACCACACAGAACCACACATTTTCCTTTCCAATCATCAATTAGGAAGCCAGGCTCAGGAAATCACTGCACTCTTCCTTCCAGATGGAGAAACGATCCCAAAATTCCTCTGTGAGGCAGCAAGTCCCGAAGTCTGACTGGGACATTGTCTTTTGTAAACAAACCAACTATTATTCCTTTATCACAATGCTCCATACAAGACTAATTCAGATTTAAGAACTGCAGTCCTGCTCCCCTTCCCACTGCCCACCACACTCTCACTCCAGCTGAAATCACTCTTTTCCTGGGAGGAGAACTTTACTTTTTCCCGGTTATACCAAAAGACCATGGCTGCTCTGAGCCACTGGGGCTGGGTCTTCACCTGAGGATATGAACTCAAAGGCTCTCTCAATCCCCTGTTCTGGGGATCTTGGATGTGAGCACTAACACTCCCAGACACAGAAAGGGCAGCTACACCACCACGGAACTGCTCAGTGCTCCGTCTCACCCTCTAATGCACTGCATGAGGGGGAGAAAGGGATTAAAAGGAATTATAATCACAGATATTGGAGCCAAGGAGTGCCTGGAGAGCAGCTTCCACAGCCCAGGGGACTGTGTCCCCATCTCCAGCCACAGCTCCCTAGAAAAACTCTTTTGGAAGGGGAGGAAGGTGCCTGGCCTGGAAAGGATTCCCAGGACTCAGGATCTGCTGCAAGTGCTGCTGCTCCTCACCTACTACATTCCACTACAGGCAGGTAATGCTATTTTTGTTCCTCGAGCTGTACCTGCTCTACTTTTTAAATTCTCATGGGGGGGGGGGGGGGAAAGAGGAGTTTTTGGTGCATAATGATCCAAACTCTGACGCCAGACAGGCCCAGCAACCCTGACTGAAAACAGTGTTGAGTAACTCAGTGAGAGCCTAATTCATTCATCACAGGATTCTGACACTTAAAATACTATTTTAACACTCCTGAGACAAACCCTGATTGTTCTTGGCTCTTTTGAGATGTTATATTTAAATCAGGATTGGAAAAATAAACCATGCCAAGTTGTACCTGGAAACACGGAGCTGTGTCACACGTTCAGGGAACATCCCGGGGTGTTTTCCTCTCTTCCCAATCCCGGCCAGCTAATCTCCTTTCTGCATTACACAACAACTCGTGTAATCCCAAATTTACCACCCTAGTCCTGCCCTCACAGCTCTGGTTTCACAGAGAGGGAGCTCACGCCTCATCTCTGCCCCTTGAATGAAAAGAAACTTGGTTTGCCTTTCAACAACCCGGAAAAACACGTGGATGCTGCATTCAGGAAATTCTGGCACTAAGGCCAAAATCTTTCAGGAGTCCTTTCCTCGGGATTCTCCCAAACACAGCCCCAGAACTGCCTCAGCATTCCAAAAGCTCCTTGCTTCTTTTACTAAAGAGAATGCAAGGATGTTAATTCTGACTCACACGAGGAAGTCGACCCCTGAATTGTGACAAAATCCTAAAGTCCAGCATGATTCAGGGGGCAAGATAACTGCTGAGAGCACAGAGCCAGGTGCCCAGAGAGCCAGAGCAGCAAACCCTGGTTCTGAAGTGACCCTGCACCAAATTTCCTGGGGTATTCATTCCCCTGTCCCACCGCTCCCTTCACATATTCCATCATTTTAACCCTTTCCCATAAAACATCTTCTCCTGATCCTGCAGCAGAGGTGATCAACCCCTTCTCTCCTCTCTCCCTCTCCACTTTGCACCTTTGGCGCCCCAAAACTTCCTCCATCTCTCTGCCGATCCCTGAATATCGATCCAGGATTCCCAAAGACAGGTGATTATCCCGAGGGCAGACACAGCACTCAGCCAAGTCCCCAGAGAACCACGGCAGAGAATCTTTACGGCACCAACAAACCCCACGGAATCAAATACTCCGCATTCCCATCATTCCCTTGATGTATTCCTTAGGAATTCTCCCCAAAAGCAGAGAGGGGCATGTGGGGGCGGGAGGCGGGTGCGTGAGGGGAAGGCGCGCCCGGACCCCTCCGTGAGGGGCCCTGAGGGGAAACTGAGGCAGGGAAAGGCCGCTCAGGGGTTATTCCCACACCCGATCGCNGGCCTTATTCCCACCCCCGATCGCGCTGCCCCCGCCCGCCCCGGCCCCTTCTCACCTCACCGGGAAGCGGCTCCTTCCTCACCTCCGCCCTCTGACCTCCCAGCGGCCGCGGCTCTCGTGCTCCGTCGTTGGGGGGTTTTTTCCGGCCTTTTTTTTGGATTTTTTGGATGCGGGATGTTGTGGGGTTTATTAGCTCTAAGCCCGCGTTAATCCTGATCTTTTCCGCCCGTTCCCGGCCCGGTTTCTCCCACCCCCTCCCGCCCTCCCCCCGCTGCCGCCGCCGGGCCCCGACCGCGCGCGCGCAGCGCCGCACGCGGGCCACGCCCCCCGCCGTCAGCGTGGTCACGCCCACGCCTCCCTGACCACGCCCCCAGAGTGTTAGTCCCCACTGTGGGGCCACATTTGCATGGCCACGCCCATGAGGTGCGAGAGACATGTTAAAACGGCCTTATTTACATAACCACGCCCCGTTTCCTCAGTTCCCGCCCCGTGGCCCCACAGGCCCCGCCCCAGGAAGCGGCGCGGAGGCGGCGGGAGCACGTGGAGCGGGGAGGGCGGCTGCGGCAGCACCGGGAACGGGCCTGGAGCCGACCGGGCCGCGCTGGGGTTCCGGCGGAGAGCGGAGCTCGCCATGAACCTGGGCACGGCGGGAAGGTGCGGGTCAGGCGCTGGGAGTCCCGAGTATCGCAGAAGGGACGGGAGGAGCCCTAGAGCGTCCCGGGGCAGAGCACATCGGGAGGGAGGACCTTGCACGGCGAGCCCTGGCTCGGTGCAGGGGACAGAGGTGACTCTGCTTCCCTGGAACAGAAGTGGGTCAGGCACTGGGAGCACTGGGCACACGCCATGGGAAGGGACAAGCGGTATCCACAGGCCAAGGGATCTTTCCTTCTCCCCCAGCAATGCCCCTGTTGTCCCTGCTGGCAGGGGGTGGGATGCTGCAAAACACATTCCTTGTTCTTCATCTTCAGGGGCTGAGGAACCCCACAACAGCCTTTCCAGGGCCCTTGCAGCTGTCACACTCTGACGCTTACCAACAGCCCCTGCAGCTGCAGTTTTTCCCAACAGAACACATCCCCTTCTCCTAGTGCACCCCTGTCCCACCAGCCCCAGCCTCGCTGGGACCTCCCCTGTTTGCAGCTCTCTCCACACCAGGGAACGGAGAGCTGAGCCCGCAGGCCAAGTCCCACCCAGTTTGTCAGCGCTGAAGGTCCAGGTGGGACAAACACTGCCCGAGGCATGGCCCTGAGCACGCAGCTGGTGGCTGACCCCGGCAAGGCCATCCTGTCCTGCCACCGATGACACCATTGCTGACATCCACTCTCCGGCTGCCCTCTCGCAGCGTCAGCTCCAGAGCGAGGCCTTGTCCCCATCACGGCCGTGCCGCTGGCCTTGGCCCAGCACAGCTGCCCCGGCGTGTCCTGGTGGCCAAGGCCACTGCTGGACACTGGGCTGGGTTTGGTCCTCGCTGTGACTCTGCAGCCCCCACAGGTTCCATGTCCCTGTCCAAGCTCACCGCTGCACGGTGCAGGCAGTGGCTCATTCTGAAGGGCTCTGATGCCAGGGAAGACTCCCTGCATGGGGACACGGGGGTCAGACCCAGGCTCCTCGGCCCTTTTCTTGGATACAGGCACTGGTTAAGGGCAGAAAGAACCAGGCAAAAGCCAGCAGTGATGTCACACAGTGCTGATGTCATACAGTGCTGATGTCACACAATGACTGTGCTGGATTCTAAAGGGAGAGGCAGAGCCTGGGAGCCAGGCTTTGGGATCTCTCCAAGGATAATCACACAGACATTACTCCATTATACACCATTCTGTGCCCGTCACAGCTGCAGTGCCAGCAGCTGCTGGTCCTTGGCACACTGTGACACTGCATGGACCGCTGGGCACTGCCACCACACTGGGACAGCAGCAGTGGCACTGGGCGCTGCCACTTCCACAGAGAGACCCCGGGGACACCAGGGATGAGTGATCCTACAGCACACGCATGGCCTGACTCCACTCCCTCCCTGTGGCTTTGCCACAATCCCTGGAGCCTGCCTGGCTTCCCTGGGCTGCCACCGATGAGCAGCCACAGCCCTGAGCACGCCAGGGCTCCCAAAACTAAGTGAAAGGGCACATTCCCAAACCAGCATGGAATGGGTCACTGAGTCTACACAGAAAATCAGGAACGTGTCCCACTGCCAGAGCTGCTATCCCAGCTCTGGAGCTGCAAGGACCAGGCAGGTTACTCTGGACACTCTCAAGTGTGTGGGATGTTCTTATCTCCCAGGACAAACGGGATATCCCAACAGGAGCATCTAGCAAGAGACCTCCAGGCCTGAGCTCTGCTCCCAGGATTGCCCTTGCAGCCATGGGGAAGGCCCTCTCCTCATCCAGGCTTGGGCCATGCCCATTCCTGCTCCCTGCCAAGGAGCAGGTAGGGAGCAGTTCCCACCCAGAGACACATGGTTACTTAACCACTGTACTCTTATCTCACTGAAATTACAGATTATTATTTTAAAAAACTGCTTCAGCACAGGCAGGTCATGTAACTGCTAGCCAGGGTCTGGGATGAGGAAGCAGTGGCTGGACAGGCTCACAGAGGGGTTTATCCAGCCACAAACCCAGGATGAGCCTGGGAAGCTTCAAGGGATGAAGCAAGGCAGTGCCCAGGTTAGGAGGGGCTCCATACACAGAGCTGTGGATTCACCAACTGCATGGAAGCTGGGAGCTGGGCACATCTCTGCCAGCCAGAGAGGATTGCGCCAGGCTCCCACACCATCCCTGCTCCACCCGCTGTGTGTCATCTGCTCCCGTGCCAGCAGCAGGGATGGAGGGAGGGAGGGAGATGGTGCTCCCTCCGTGCCGTGCCTGGCACCGCCATGCTGTGCCCAACACACCGGAAAAGGTGAGGCAAGGCACGCCCAGCCCGCGGGCCACCCCCTGCCTGTATTTACATGCTCTAAGGGCCATTCTTGCACGTTCTTGCTCCCTTTCTCGGCCTGA
The DNA here is from genome assembly GCA_013397075.1 of Rhabdornis inornatus. NCBI lineage: Eukaryota > Metazoa > Chordata > Aves > Passeriformes > Rhabdornithidae > Rhabdornis > Rhabdornis inornatus. The sequence continues at coordinate 98,115 of VWZS01001743.1, forward strand.
GTGTGTTGGGAACGGGGTGGGAGGACAAAGGGATGCAGCAGGCTCCAGGCAGGCTGATCCCACGTTGGCACCACCTCCAGGAGTGTCTGAGCTTCCCTCCTGGGTCAGTTTGCTGTCCTGCTCCTGGTGCTTCTGCAGAGGCAGGGACTGACTCTCCCAGGCAGTGTCACAGTATCACAGGACTGACACTCGCAGGCAGCGTCACAGGACTGCAGCCGACAGCCCCCGTGCGAAAAAGGTGACGTTCCTGTCCTGGATCTTGTACTGGTAGATCTGGACCAGATCTTGCTCCGCCGCCTGCCGCAAGGACAATCTCTTGATTATCTTCATCTGCAAAGGGAAAGGAACAGGAACATTGTCCCTCTGGCTGCCCAGAGCATCCTTGCCCCCCCCTGCCCCTGGCTGGCCTGCAGGGAAGGGGGGTCACTGATAAATAATCCATCAGCAGCTGCCTGTCCCTGTGCATTTGGTGGCAGTCCCTGATGAGAGATCACACAAGTGTCAGCACCCTCCCAGCCCTGCAGAGATCACCACGAGCCAGGCTCAGATCCACCGTTGGGGAAACTTCCCAGCAAAGTTCTCCCTCACCCCGGGGTGGGAGAAGCCTGCACTGCAGCTGCTGGGTGAGGTGTGGAGTCCCAGGTGGCAGGATGTCTCTGAATACCCCTGCAGAAGGAGAGTGACAGCTGGGTGCTCCAGCAGATCCTGGTGCCCAGGGGATTACTCCTTAACACACTGCAGCCTGGGCTGTGTCCCACAGCCCCGGGGCCTGCAGTGCTGCAGGTGACAGGGACATGTGCCACCCGCCAGTGCTCTGCTGTGCCTCACCTGCCCGTGAACATCCTTGCAGAAGCCAGTGGCCAGCCCCTCTGCCCACAGGATGAGGTCGCTGTGATGACACAGGGAGTTCACAACCAGTTCATTCTCCTCATCTTCCGAATCCTCGCTGCTGTGAACCAGCACCACGACGTTCCCCTGGAACCGGAGCAGCAGGGAACAATGAGCTCCTGGCATGGGGGGTGGCAACAGGAGCTTTCACAAAGAGCCCATCTAAGCCCCAGCTTGGTCTGAATTCCACTGGGAAAATAACCAGCAGCTGCTAATGGAGAGGCTGGACACGCCTCAGCCAGAAACCCCCCAAACCCTGGCTGATCCCCAGTGCTGGCAGCAGGGGAGGGGGGATTCTGCCTCTCTGCCCCACTCAGGTGAGACGCCCCTGCAGAGCTGCCTCCAGCTCTGGGGCCCAAAGCAGAGGTGTCCCTGCCCGTGGCATACATGATCTTTACAGTCCCTTCCACCACAGGCCATTGTGTGATCCATGAACACTGCAGAGCTCACTGTACATTGTGTACACATATATGTAATGTGCAGTCTAAAAATACCTCCAGCCTCTCTAAGGAGACAGCGGCTGAACCAGTCTGTCAGGCTGGGCAGATGGCACTGACTGAATCCAGAGCAGGTAAATAAAGAGGTGGCCAAAGGGCTGCAGCAATGCTCACACCCTCACAGCTCTGACAGCGAGCAAACACTTCCCCAACACACCGACTCTATTAACATCCACCTCAAGAGACTCTGCCTCAGCCCATGCAAGTCACCAGTGACTTAAAATAACACAAATTCTCAATCAATTAAAATGTACTTTAAAGCTTCAGAACACCTCAGACAGAAATAGCCAAGTGTTAGTGTGGTTTATCACCTTTTTTAGCTCTTTGCAGGTAAATATTCTCTGCAAGCAGCTCATCCCCTGTCAGCACGTACAGCCCAACACCCCGTGCCGTGTGAAGTGCAGGGTGACACCACTGGTTCATTCCTCACTCCTGCAGGGAAGTGCCCAGGGAGGGGACACTGCCTGTGATAGCAGAGTTTGGATGTGACTGTGAGCACTTTTGGCTGTGGTGCTCTCAGGAGTCCCCACGTGGCTCAGAAAGCTCTGCAGAGCATCACCCCACCTTGGGGACCAGCCAGAGCAGCCATGCTGGAGGGTGGTGGCAGCATGAACTGGGGTACCTCCCAAGGGGCCTTTAATTCTGTCCCCTGTGAGACTCACATGACTCATTTCCACCCCTTCCCTCCCACACAGGGGTGTGAGTCAGGATCTCTGGAGAGCCAGGAGCTCCAAAAAACACTGACACCTCGAGTCCCTGTTCATACATCAGAGATATACAGAACCCTTCTCTGGGCAGCATCTCACAGGAACCCAGTGGAACAGGAGCCTGCACAGGTACTCAGGAACCCAAACAACCCCCAAGAATGGCCCCAGAGCAATGATCTGAACTCCTTGGACAGCCACGGCCTTTCAAAAACCTCATCGTGGTGAGATGAGAAAAGCAAGCCAGGCTTTGCTCTGGAGGCTCTGTGCACAGGGGAGCAGTACCTGCAGCTGGCAGCACACGGACACACGGCAGTAGTGGATGAAGTCCAGCACGGCCACCGGTGCAGCCCCCAGGCTGAGCAGGACACTGAGGTCATCCACCAGCAGCACGGGCCCCTTCCAGGAATCATGGGCACAGGGAGTCAGGGACACCCGCACAAAGTCAAACAGGGCCCGCAGGTCACAGGTGCTCCCGCTGCAAGACATGAACCAGGAGTCGGGGGGGGCTTGGCACCGTGTCCTCCCCTCCTCACCCACTGACCCAGAGTGGCGATCACCAGCCTGCCCCCACTGCTGTGACAGTCACCTCCTTGCTGCCCCTCAGCCCCTGCTCCTCTACACCTCCTGCCCTGCTCCAGGGGCTGTGGAATGGTTTGGGTGGGAATGAAGAGATGAGGAAAAATACACCTCTTTGTAAGGAGGGAACACCTGAAGAAGTCCCAGTCAGAACAGAAGTCACATTAGGATTATCTTTGCTAAAACCAATAGCTTCTGTCTAGGTCTGTTTTAGTTTTCACAGGACCCCAAAATGGTCTGGGTGGGAAGGAAACTCAAAGCCCATCCAGGGCCACGTCTCTGCCATGGGCAGGGACACGTTCCACCATCCCAGGTTGCTCCAAGCCCTGTCCAGGGACACTGCTGGGGAAGAGTTTGTCCTTTGCTGAGCTTCCCAAGCAACATGGAAAAAATAATGTGAGAATAAACCCAAAAGCCAGCATGGATAAAGCAGCACTTTCTCTTGGATAAAACTCAAAATAATGAAAGAACGGAATAAAACCACTTGGCTGGGGTTTTGTTTGACACAAACCTGTGGAGTGCTGAAATACATGTTTTTCTAGACCTGTGACATGCTTGGCAATGAGGATGGGGGTGGAAGCTCCCCTAAAATTCCAGGAAGGGGGACAGGATCCCTCCACGAGCAGCAGCAAGGGACAGGCCAGGACACTTAGGAGGACGTGCACAATGCTGGTGTTTCCCTTCACTTGGTGTCCAGCTGAGCCCTTGGGCGGGAGCTCCAAGGGCAGCAGGAGCCAGTCCTGGACCTTGGGCAGTGCTCTTGGTGGCAGCAGATGTGCAAGGAAAACACTCCATGCTCAGGCTCACCTCAGGAACTGCAGAGGACTGGGCTGTCCTGGCTGCTCCTCCTCCCCAAACAGGAGATCCAGGCAGGACTTGAGGCCCTCCAGGAAGACAAGCTGTCCCTGCTCCTTGGCAGCTGCCAGATTGACTCCCTCGAGAGAGGAAAACATTAGAGAGTGACCACTTCTGGAAAATGGTGTGCACAGAACCACATGGGTCAACAGCCAAATTTTCATGCTTATTTGAATCAAATCTTATCCAAATGTGCTGATGAAGTCAGTGCTTCAGGGATGAAATGGGCACTTCTGCTACAGTCACCGGTGGCACATTCGCTCTTCTGTACTTTGCCAGAAGATAACAAAACCACACTGCGATTTGGGGGCTCAAACACCCTGGAATTCCTTCTGGGAAGCCAGCTTGGTGTGCAGAGGCAGGGAGAGAATGGCCCAGGCTTCTCCAAGGGCCTGCTGTGAGCAATTCCTTCACCTCCCTCCCTGGGAGGTGAAAGCTTTTGTTTTCACTATCTCCAGATCTAGCTGTGGCAATGAGGGCTCCTGGCACAGCCCACGAAGCTGAGCTGATCCCTGATCCAGAGAGCACCGTGGGCTGGATATCCCACACTTGAACAACACCTGAGACAGCAGCCAGGGCTCCCACGGGAAGCAGCCCTGACTCCACTTGCAGGAGGAGGAAGGACCCCAAGAATGCCGGGGGCTGTGACTCAAACTCAGCTGGCTCTCAGCCCTGCCTGGTGGTGAGGCCAATGAGAGCCACATGCTGGGAATGTCCAGCTCCAACAGAGACATGCCACAGCTGCAGCAGAGATGGAGATGACAGAATTCTAGAAAGGTTTGGGTTGGAGGGATGTTTGAAGATCATCCACTCCATCCCTCTGCAGGGACACCTTCCACTGGACCAGGCTGCTCCAAGCCCTGTCAAGGGCTGAAGGAGCTGGGGGGCTCAGCCGGGACAAGAGGAGGCTCAGAGGGGACCTTCTCACTCTCCAGTTTATGCTCAAAAAAGGTGGTCAGACATGGGAAGGGGCTGCCCAGGGAGTGCAGGAGTCACCACCCCTGGGGGGATTTAAAAGCCTTGTGGATGTGGCACTTGGGCTAGTGGTGGCCTCGGCAGTGCTGGGGGCCAGGTGGACACAGTGATCCTTGAGGGCTTTTACAGCCTCAGTGGTCCCATGACCATGTGCAGTACAATTATTTCCTGAAGGATTGCACTAGGTGACCTTTTCAGGTGACTTCCAACACAAACTATTCCATGATTGCCTTCCCAGGCTCAATTTTGCAGCACTATCAATTTGTAACATGGATATTAAGAACAATCTGAGGCCTGACTGAACTCCCATCTGCTGGCATCTGTTCCCTGCTTTAAATGAAAGCTGCCTGAACTCCCAACCCTGTGAATCCTGCTACCTGAGAAGAATGCTTCCTCTGTGTTCCCTCTACTCAGCTGGGAAGAAATGTATGCCTGAACGCTCACTCCCTTTTCAAACTCCCCTACAAAGCAATAGATTTTTTTGGGCACTACCCCTCAGTAACAGGTTCAGAAATAGCAGCATTATTGGGCAATTCTGAGCACACACGATGGAAAACTTCCCAGCCAAGGACAGAACCACCTTTATCTGGCAGGTGAGGAGCAGGGAATAGCCAGCAAACACACACCTGCCATGCCATAAAGAAGGGCTGGGTTGCACAGCAGCCTCACAAACCTCATTCCCTCAGGGATTTCTGCAATCCATAGGACTGGGAACCTGCTGAAATGCTGTGATGAAATCCACTATTAATATCAGTAATTCAGCAACTGATTTTACCTTTGCTTCAGCCTTTCTTCCTGCACAAACAAACCCTCTGTACCTCAGATCAGCAAGGAAAGTGTCCCCTCTTTGGAAGGGAACTCAGTGCTGTGACACCAGGGCCTGCCTGGGTGACAGATGAGGGCCAGAGCAGCCAGGGACAGGGTGACAGACCAAGAATCCTTCCTCCTCAGGGCCATGGCATAGACCCAGCAAGTCCAGCCTCATTTCCAACAGGAGGACAGGTTCCAGAGAGACCTGAACTCACCCAGGGGCCACAGCAAACCTCTGCCTGTCTCCCTGCTAGCAGCCCACGCAGTGTGACCTCTGGAAACAGCACAGAAGCATCAGACAGCTTGGAAAAGTGGGAGAAGTGCTCAGAATGGCCAGAGGCGCCTTGCTGAGTGCACAGACAGGACTGATGTCCCCACAGCAGAGCCAGGGCACTGCCCAGCACCCAAACAGCCTGAAAGCTTTCACTCCGTGCCACATCCCCTGGAGCACAGGGACATTATCTCTGGCACGCTGTCAGCCATCGACCCAGCCCAGGAATGCTCCTGCAGCAGCAGCTCAGCTGCTCCCGTCCCTCTGGGGAGCTGCCTGAGCCTGGTGCCCCCCCGGCCTGCCAGCAGTGACAGCCCCTCAAAGCAGAGCTGCCGCCATTCCAGACAGGAAAGCAAAATATCTGAGGGCCAGAAGAAGGAATGGAGTGTGCAAAGCAGGGGGAATGAGCTCCATCAGCAAACACAGCTGTGGGATAAAGTGTGGCCAGCAGTGATCAGGCCAGGCTGTGAGCTCAGAGCAGGGAACAGGAGACAGGCATCAAATGGGGACAAATCTGGCTTCCCTGTAAAACAAAACAAACTTTGTACAAGTGAGGGTGGGAACACCAACCTGGCAGGGAGCCCTGGTGCTGTTTGTCCTGATATAGCCCTGCATGTTCTCTGCAAGGTCAGGGCCAGCAACATCGACAGTGCCTTAAAATGAAGTGTGGGTCCTCAGGGAAAGAGGACACAGGCACAAAAAGCCAGGGAAGATTTTCTCCTGCAAGTAAAGATACATCCCTGCACTTAGCTAAAACATAAGGAAGTGGTTTGGGACTTGTAATACCTGGCACACTGGGGAAGCAACAAGTCCCTGGAAGCATCACTTCAGCTGTGTATAAATATTCATTTTATCACCACACACCAGTGCTACTGTGTCCCTGTGCAAATCCACCCTGGCTCCAGGAGCCTCCTCCTGAGCCTGGGACTACCCTGCTCCCAACAGGAACTGGGGCATTGCTCAGTTCTGAAGCTCTTCCACGTGCTGGCTTTCCTAATGGCATAATCACAGTCACAGAATCACTGAGGCTGGAAAAGTCCTCTGAGTCCCTCCCATCCAGCCATCCCCCAGCACTGCCAAGGCCACCCCTCACCATGTCCCCAAGTGCCACATTCACATGGATGTTGAATCCCTTCACCCATGGGGGCTCCACCACAGCCCTGGGCAGCTGTGCCAGGGCTGGACAAACCTTCTGGGGAAGGAATTTTCCCAATATCCAATATAAACTTCTCCTGGCAACCCTGGAAGCTTCCTCTCCTCCTGTCCCTGTTCCCTGGGAGCAGAGCCCGACTCCCCCACTGTCCCCTCCTGTCAGGGAGTTGTGCAGAGCCAGAAGCTCCCCCTGAGCCTCCTTTTCTTCAGGCTGAGCCCCTTTCCAGCTCCCTCAGTCTCTCCTGGGACTCCAGACCCTTCCCATCTCCCCTCCCTTCCCTGGACACGCTCTGTCCTGTACCTGGGGACCACAAAACTGTCCCCAGAACTGGTGGGTCCACACTGGGCCTGTGGCCACACCATCACTGGTCTGCAGTAAAGATATACAGCAGCAAGTTCTTAAGCAAATTTAAGAGTGAAACCACCCTGCCACGAACCACCTTTTCTGAGCCTGACGTGTTCATCTGTGCAAAGAAGAATTAAAGCAAAGAGAAGATGTGATGGGAACTCGGATATAAATAACTGATGTTGCGACCTCCAGCTCCTCAGAGCTTGGGAAGAATTCACAGCAACGACCACAGGGGCACCTGTGAAGTTGCATGGCAAGAGTGACTCAGAGCTGAAAGCAGCCCAGCGCTTCTCCGAGCTGTGCTTATCACCTCCTTTGTGGCAGCCACCTTTTGTTCGAGTCTCAGACAGCAAACCGCCCCCATTTGCATCGCATGTGCCTGCAGCTAATGCTCCTGCTCTCTCCCTCCTCAGCCTCCCAGGGAGATGTCAGCAGCTCTCATTGAGTGTACAGGGAAATCTCTGCATTAGGAAACACACTGGCTTCAGGAGCAGGCAATGATCCCGTATTTAGCAGCGGCATTTCCTCCCCACACGGCTCGCTGTGCCCCATTTCCTGCCCCACTCAGCAAGCTCCCTCCACGATTTCCTCCTGTCTGCACCACAAGGGCCAGGACAGCTCTGAGCTCGTGGGGATGGTTTGCTCAGCCAGGGGGATCCTGTCTGCAGGGAAATCACACCTTGAGGATCCACCTGTGAGTTACAGCTCCGTGGGGGAACACTGTGTCTGCTCAGCCCACTGCCCGTACCCCTGGCCACTCATCTCCTTCCAAAAGGTAAAAACTGAGCAGTAAATACAATACAGTTGTTTAGCAGCACCATGTTACAGTGGGGAATACAGCAGCTGGTTCCTCAGCACCTGGGAGCCTTTATGAGCAGCAGTGCTGCTGGGATTCACAGCAGAGCCAGAGCAGGGAGGACCAGTGCAGTGCAAGCCCTCATCCCTTCAGCCCTGGAAGGTCACCTGGATGTCCCAGCTGGAGCATTTCACCTTGCAGTGTTGTACAAAGAGCTGAGGGAAGCAGTTTGGAGCTTACACAATTTGCTGACATGCAGAATTACCCTGCCTGCTTTGTCTCTGTTCCCTCATTTCAGAGAACACATAATCCTTGCCCGACTCACCACGGGAAGGAAATCCCCAGGAATTTACCTGGGGCTCCTTGCAGAGCTCCAAGGGATGGTTCAGCCCAGAGGCACACAGGTGTCCTTGTGACTCAGTCCTCCATGCCAACAGGAACCAGAGGACAGGGAACAAAGTCACCTCAGGAGCTCCTGCAGGTGTGCAGGGGTCCTGGGAACACTGCCACCACAGCATTTTCCTCTCCAGGGGATTAAGGAACCTCCATCTGCCAGTGTGGGCCTGTCTGGAGAACGCTGACCCCCAGAAAACATTTCTAAGCACAAAGTAAGCAGCTCTTGGCAAAGCAGAGCCAGGCTTTTGCCCGAAATTGCTCTTTATCCCCCATCACAGGAGCACCAATCCTGACTGTCCCCACCAACACCTGGAAACATCTGCTCCCACACAATTCCTGCTCCCCATTCCCATTCCTGCTCCCCCAACGGAAAGCACCTGGACCTGTAATAATGAATCTATGCCAAGAGACTCACCAGCTTCTGTGCCACGATGCTGTAGTGGCTGAAGGACTGGAGCAGGGCCACAAAGCAAACCTTGCAGCCAGCTGGGGAGGGACAAAAGCACACATTAGCAGTTCCACTTTGCAGCTGGCATTATCAAAGCTCATAAATCACAGCAGACAGGCCACAGATCTGTCTGGAAGGACCTTGAAGTGATGCAGGTCTAGACAGACCTTCCTTTGCTTTCAATTTTCACCCTTCTGGAGGATATCTGCACTAGGGGAAATGTTAGTTTAAAAAGAGAGGGAAAGATAGAAAAAGATGACTTAAAAAAGTCTAAGGCTTCTTTTCTGCCTCGTGCCAGGTCAGCCTGGGACCTCCTGGCCCTGTTTGCTGGTGTTACAGTAAGGGGGCCAAGGGCTGGCCATGACATTGAACTACTGAAACCACAAACATGCCAAAAATTCCCATTTTGGCTCTCACAGGGCAAGCGACCTTGACTGGAAAAACACACCGAACAGGGAATTGTGTCAGACACCTAAATAAGAAGTGATTTTGGAACACAGTTTGGGTATGAACATAATCAGTGTTTGCTGGACATGGATTTCAAGTGGAACAAGTCAATGGCCTGAGATAAACCTTCAGATCTCCCAAAGGTTTTGGGCACCGAGTGGACAACACGGGGGTGCTGCAAAAAGGGAATAACTGCACGCAGGTCCTGGGCTGCAGAGGGCCAGGTGACAGCCTGAGACACATTAACATCCCACAGGGCTGCCCAGCCACCAGGATGGAAGGCTTTTCTCAGGCACACAGGCAGCTCTGGACAGCCCCCAGGGCACTGCTGTGGGGCAGGACACCAGCAGAGCCCAGGCAGTGGCTGGCAGGTCTCTTTGAACCACTCACACTGTCACCAACCCACTCCCCGCGGGATTTCCTCACGTTTCCCTCTGTTCCATTAAGTACAAAAACATTTCAAAGCAGGGTAGAGCCCCAGGTGGGGCAGTGGCAGTTGTGGGGGCAGAATGTCTCCATGCCATGCCCTGCCCAGCACTCTGAGCTCCTTTTCAGGCCTGGCAGTACCAGAATTGCTGGGCGGGTGGCTGTGCCAGCAGAAAGCTGGAAGAGTCCCTGAGTCCAGCACTGCTCTGCAGGGGCCAGGAGGTTACTCACAGGGAAAACTGCTCCCAGAAGAGGAATCAGACACCTTGCCAGGCTCTGCTTGTTTCTTGATTCAGTCTGAGCTTATCTGTTAATTGATCCTGATATGTGTAGTTACATCATTAAAATGGAGGGAACTGCAGTGAACACCTCCCTGTCAGAGCCTGTGTGACTTACAACCATCACCACAAACCGTGATGAAACAAGGCTCAGAATCATGGGACGTACCCAAGGATACAGAGGAGTCCCAAGAACAAGTCAGGACTAGGATCCATGAATGCTAACCCCAAAAGCTTTGTGTTTATCTGAGGTTACCTCACACTCTGAGGCAGGGACACCTCGGAGGCTCCCTCAGGGGTGCTCCATGAGCAGAGGGCAGTTCTGCAGAGGGCTGCTGCTGACCCACCTCTGAGGTAGAAGGAGAGGAAGTGGTGCACCAGGAAGCTGCCATCTGTCCGGGTGTCTCGCAGCAGCGTGAATTTACCCTGGGAAAGAAACAGCAAAATACCAGTGAGGTGAGGGCACCAACTGCTCTTGGTAGACAAGATGTTGGCTCAAGCTGCAGGAATTCTGCAGCTACTACTCACAGGAAGAAGTGGACAAGCAGAGCTGCAGCTGCCTGTTTACAAAGGGAAGCCAACACTTCTTCGGGCACGGCCCAGAGGGAGGCACCTGAACCACAGCATTGCTAAGGCTGGAAAAGCCCTCAGGGCTCACCAAGTCCAGCCATTAACCCAGTCCAACCATCAGCATCACCAAGCTCACCACTGAACCACGTCCTCACACATGTACCAGCTAAGAGCCCCTGTGCTCAACTGTGAGCCCAGCAGGACCCCCATGCCTGTGCCCACCAGGTGCCACCCCCTCCCCTGGAAACAACAGATGTGCAGCACAGTGCTCCCAGTGCCACCACATCTGGTGCTGGACACCATCAAGGGGGTATTGGGCAGTTTGCACCTCCCAGCTCTGTGCCCCTCCCCTCCAATTCACAGGCATCTTTCTGCTCCGAGTGGCACTGGAACAACAGTACTCGTTCCATTCTCTGCCACAACCAGCACTGTCAGTGTGTTCAAAATGTCAGCACCGCTAGAGCTGCTGCTCCTCCCGGGCCCAAACAGCCCTCCCTGTCCTCCCTTCCAGGTTTACTTCCAACATTGCCACTTTGGGGTAGAAAAGCTCATCATCAAAATTCTGTAGTGCAGCAGAGCTCTCAGCACAAGGTATAAACCTTGTTTTGATCAGGCAGGAAATTAATTCCGTTCATTAGTGTACACTCCTGATCAGCCCCAGCCTCATCAAGGTGTTTGTTTCCATTAAAATCGTAGTCAGGATGTTTCTTTAATCAATACAAATCATAGACCAGCTGCTTGGAAACACAAAGAACTTATCAAAAGGGAGTTTTTCTACTCCCAAGATCAGAAAAAGCCTTTTGCAGCAACGAGCCATCTCGGCACAGGCAATTCCCAAGCCATCCATCAGAACTAACTCCCCGGTGCCTAAAGCCTGAAGCGGAGCGAATGGAACGGCAAATATTGAACATGACTGCAGGGAATGCAAAGCAGAGGCCAGGGCAGGGAAGCTGCTCTGCCTCAGCCAGAGTGACAGCTCTTCCCCCCAAAAAAGGGTTATGCCTCAGTGCCCACCGCAGTGACAGGGACACCGCCCCACGACGTGCCCTCCATGAGCCTGGAGGAGATTTGTGCTCAAACAGCACAAACCAGGATGTTCAGGGGTTGATCTTCTGCAGCTCCATCCCCTTCAGCTCCCCTGTTCCCCAGCAGAGCCCTGGGAAGAGCAGGCTGACTGCTCCCCAATGCCCTCCCTGCTGGCTGGCTCCCCCAGGCTGTGCTGGCACGGTGGCATTTGTCACTCCGGGCACATGGCATCCTGCCGTTCCAAAGGCAAAGCCTTCCTGTAAAATCTCCATGAACCTGCTCTGCCCTCACACTCCCAACACCTGCAGGCTACGAGGCACAAGCCGCAGCTACTTGTCAGGAACTGCCAAAATCGCTCGGAGGGGCAGCAGTGGGTGTCACAAGCCCAGGGTGACACAGCAGATACACGCACAGACACAGCCACACCGGCAGCAGCTCCTCGCACCCAGCACGGCTCCGGGGACACGCCTGTCAGCACGGGAGCTGTGGAGACCGGGATGGCAGCACCGGGATGGCAGCACCGGGAAGGAGAGGTCTGCAAAGGGCTGCTGCTGTTACACAGACCGGGCATCCCAGCACACCGCAGGGACTGGCTCTGCACAGCGATTGGGGACACCCAGGGGCACTTGCACACATACACACGCTCAACATTTACTACCAGACTACACCAGATTTAATACCATGAGGATTGCAGGGCACTAAGCCAGACCCCCTGGTGGGCAGGCAGCCACACCCGGACAAAGGGGATCCTGCATGGTGGGATGGGAAGAGCCAATCAATCCAGGGAATTCCTCACAAGGAGGAGGCCAGGTCAGCTCCTGCGCTGGCTGCCAAGTCCAAACCCAGGATCTTGAGGCCAAAACCTTCTGGTTTTGCTCTGTGGAATTCCCTGTTCACATCAAGGTGAGCTCCTCGCCTCAGAACCAAACTCGTGGATGACAGCATTCCTGCTCATCCCACAGCTGCACCACCAAACACACCTTCAAGCACAGGCTGACAAACACCATCTAGCATTTCTCACTTCGTGTTTCACCTGCATAAAAAACCCAACATAACCCACAGGAACCACAAGGGACTTTGCACACTCAGACTGCCCTTTACTACCACCAAGCCCCAGCCAACACCTCCACCAGATCTGCTCTGAGCCTCAAGGGCACCATCCCAAATTCTCCTCAGTATTGTTTCCCCATCAGACCAGCACTGCCCCACTCTGGCCAACCTAACAAGGAATGACCTCAGAATTATCTTCCAGATCCAGGAGAAACCTGCCCTATTCCCATCACAGGCTGGTAGGAGAGCAAGGGGGGAAAGTGGAGACAAAGGGGAAACTCAGTCTCATAAAATAAATTATCACCCCAAACTTGCTTTTATTATCTAAGCTTGTTAACTGTCGGGAAGAACATGGAGTAACACGCAGCAACATATAATTTATAAATAATTACTAATTATACTGAGCTGGTGGTGTGGTCACACACAACAGGGAAGGGATGGGGTGTCCAGAGGGACCTGGAAAAGTTGAAAGACTGGGAATGTCATGAGGTTCAACAAGGGCAAGTGCAAGGTCAGGACAACCCCCAGAATCAGCAAAGACTGGGGGATGGATGGATGGATAACAGACAAGCTACTCCAGGGCTGGAGCCCCTCCACTCTGGAGCCAGGTTGGGAGAGCTGGGAATGTTCACCTGGAGAGGAGAAGGCTCCAGGGAGAGCTCAGAGCCCCTGGCAGGGCCTGAAGGGGCTCCAGGAGAGCTGGAGAGGGACTGGGGACAAGGCATGGAGGGACAGGACACAGGGAATGGCTTCCAGTGCCAGAGGGCAGGGATGGATGGGATATTGGGAAGGAATTGTTCCCTGTGAGGGTGGGCAGGCCCTGGCACAGGGTGCCCAGAGAAGCTGTGGATGTTCCCTGGTTGCCTGGGAGCATCCCAGGCCAGGCTGGACGGGGCTTGGAGCAGCCTGGGACAGTGGAAGGTGTCCCTGCCATGGCAGGAGACGGGACTGGATGAGCTTTAAGGCTCCTTCCAGCCCCAACCACTCTGGGATTCCATGACGGGCATTTTACCTGCACAGCTCTCACAGAGAGCGAGGGTGTTTAGTGCCAGCATTATTTCAATAGCACAAAACCTCCCTGGGAAGCCTACATCAATGAATTCAGTGCCCCAAATGACAAGTATCTCTAGAACAGCTCCCCGGCCCGGAGCAGCGCCCACCAGCGGCTTTAAGGCCCAGTTCTGTGTTTATTCCCCGCACGGCAGCACGCACACACCGCGGGAACAGAGCTCGGCCACTTCTCAGCGGCGACGCCGGAGCCAGAGCCGTGAGGAGCGGCGGGGAGCCGGGAACGGGAGGTGGAGGGGCCGATAAGCGGCTCAGCTCTGCGACCGGCCGCCGCCTCCGCCTGTGCCCCTCCCAGCTTGCCCCGCCGCTCCGGCGGCCGCGGCCCGTCCCTCCCGCCCTCTCAGCGCCCTCTCAGCGCCCTCTCACCGCGTCCGGGCGCTCCGGGGAGGCCCCGAGCAGCTCGTTGAGCTCCGCGAACATGGCGGGCGGCGCTGAGGGGCCGCGCAGGGCGGGAAGCAGGACGGGAAGCGCGGCGGGACCGCGCATGCGCCGGGCGGGTGGCGCCGCCTGCTGGCGGGGCG
>VWZS01001743.1:112332-123990 GCA_013397075.1 Rhabdornis inornatus
GGCACCGCCTGCTGGCGGGGTGGGGCGGAGCTGCAGCCGCCATTGCCGCCCGCTGCCGACACTCGTGCGGCCAATTAATGGGGCTGGGGCCGTAATTAACGGGCCGGATCGCTCATTAACGGGGCTGGGGCCGTAATTAACGGGCTGGATCGCTAATTAACGGGCTGGATCGCTCATTAACGGGACTGGATCGCTCATTAACGGGGCTGGGCCCGCGTCCCACCGTCAATTAAAGTGGCTGGATCCTCATTCGTGTGGTTAATTGAAGTGTTAAATGAGAATGGATCCACATCCCATCATTAATTCCCGAGACTGGATCCTCATCCCATCATTAATTCCTGGGAATGATCCTCATCCCATCATTAATTCCTCGAAGTGGACCATCATCCCGTCATTAATTCCTGGAAGTGGATCCTCATCCCATCGTTAATTCCTGGGGCTGGATCCTCATCCCATCATTGATTCCTGGGACTGGATCCTCATCCCATCATTAATTCCCAGGAATGGATCCTCATCCCATCATTAATTCCTGGGGCTGGATCCTCATCCCATCATTAATTCCTGGGGCTGGATCCTCATCCCGTTGTTCATAAAGGCACAAACTGGGACTGGATCCCGGTTCCCACCGCCAGGGCTGGCCTCCAGCTGGCTTGGTGGCACTGGCCACCACTGCCCAGCCCTGGTGCCAGGGCTGCCCCTTTTCAAAGCCCTGCATTTCTGTGGCAGGTTTAACACATCTGGGAAGCACCTGGGACACTCTGGGATGTTTGTGAGGGGTCTGTTACTCTCTCGTTGTTTCCTGTTTCATTATCAGCACATTTGGGAAGTGCTGAACCTAAATCCATTGGGCACCTAACGATGGTCTGCAGTAACAGCAAATTTACAGCCCGTGACCACCAAAATCCACATTCTCTCGTGTAATTGTTTGCCTCCGAGCCCGAATTTGAGTTTTTTGGCACTTAATTCCCCTTTCCATTCGCTCCAGCAAAGCTTCTGTAACCTTTTGAGTTTTGTCATGGAGGCAGGGATTGCCCTGCTGAGGGGAGATGTGCTGGAGCTGGAGAGATGATTCTGGAGCCAGGGATGTGCCAAGGAACCTGGAGAGCAGATTCTAGAGCCAGGGATGTGCCAGGGGGATTGGAGAGATGATTCTGGAGTTGGGGATGTGCCAAGGAACCTGGAGAGCAGATTCTGGAGTTGGGGATGTGCCAGGGGGATTGGAGAGCAGTTGCTGGAGCCCGGGATGTGCTGGGATGCTGCTGGAGCCCGGGATGCAGCACTGTGAGCATTAGGGGGCATCCCACGATGTGATAAAAGCACGGAACGAGGCTCGCCAGAACCGCGGCTCATCCCTGCCGAGGGAGGGGCTGTGTGGATTTAGGGATNGTCATTAATTCCTGGAAGTGGATCCTCATCCCATCGTTAATTCCCAGGAATGGATCCTCATCCCATCATTAATTCCTGGGGCTGGATCCTCATCCCATCATTAATTCCTGGGGCTGGATCCTCATCCCGTTGTTCATAAAGGCACAAACTGGGACTGGATCCCGGTTCCCACCGCCAGGGCTGGCCTCCAGCTGGCTTGGTGGCACTGGCCACCACTGCCCAGCCCTGGTGCCAGGGCTGCCCCTTTTCAAAGCCCTGCATTTCTGTGGCAGGTTTAACACATCTGGGAAGCACCTGGGACACTCTGGGATGTTTGTGAGGGGTCTGTTACTCTCTCGTTGTTTCCTGTTTCATTATCAGCACATTTGGGAAGTGCTGAACCTAAATCCATTGGGCACCTAACGATGGTCTGCAGTAACAGCAAATTTACAGCCCATGACCACCAAAATCCACATTCTCTCGTGTAATTGTTTGCCTCCGAGCCCGAATTTGAGTTTTTTGGCACTTAATTCCCCTTTCCATTCGCTCCAGCAAAGCTTCTGTAACCTTTTGAGTTTTGTCATGGAGGCAGGGATTGCCCTGCTGAGGGGAGATGTGCTGGAGCTGGAGAGATGATTCTGGAGCCAGGGATGTGCCAAGGAACCTGGAGAGCAGATTCTAGAGCCAGGGATGTGCCAGGGGGATTGGAGAGATGATTCTGGAGTTGGGGATGTGCCAAGGAACCTGGAGAGCAGATTCTGGAGTTGGGGATGTGCCAGGGGGATTGGAGAGCAGTTGCTGGAGCCCGGGATGTGCTGGGATGCTGCTGGAGCCCGGGATGCAGCACTGTGAGCATTAGGGGGCATCCCACGATGTGATAAAAGCACGGAACGAGGCTCGCCAGAACCGCGGCTCATCCCTGCCGAGGGAGGGGCTGTGTGGATTTAGGGATTCCGTGGGAGATGGGGACAAGGCTGCGGAAAGCAGCGCTGTCGCCGTCGGGGGAAGATTCCTGGGAAAAGAGCTTTGGGAACACCAGAGGTGTTCGCCTCGGTGTTCCCTCGCCTTGCCACAGGATAATTCCTGTAGGAAAGATGGGCTGTGTGAGGATTTGGCTGAGGCACTGCGGCTGTTCTTCTGCCCTTATTCCCGATGTTTTGTGTCTGTTTTACCTTTTAAATTCCATCCTGCCCTCCCTGGAGCCCCTGGTGTGCCCCAGACCCCGCTTGTGCCGGCCCCTTCCTTCCTGTGAGCTCACTGAAAGGAGCTGCCTCTCTTCTTTCCCTTGGATGCCTTCAGCCTTGGAAAAGCCGCAGCTGAAAGCTTCTTTAAAAGTCAAAATCGCTTTGCTTTTGTTCTCCCACCCTTTGAGGGAGCTGGGAACCCCACTCGGGTCCTGGGGACTGCAGGAACCAGTGCCTGCCCTGTGCTGGTGCAGCCAGGGCTGGAATTCCTGCAGGGAGAGCCTGACTCTATCCGGGCTCCTGGACCACGGGGCTTGGCTGCAGAGCCCATCCCAGGCAGCCTGGAGCTGCTCCTGGAGCTGTGTGTGTGTGTGATCCCACCTGGATCCTGGAGCTCTGTGTGTGTGTGATCCCACCTGGATCCTGGAGCTCTGTGTGTGTGTGTGTGATCCCACCTGGATCCTGGAGCTCTGTGTGTGTGTGTTCTCACCTGGCTCCTGGAGCTCTGTGTGTGTGTGTGATCCCACCTGGCTCCTGGAGCTCTGTGTGTGTGTGTGTGTGTGTTCTCACCTGGCTCCTGGAGCTGTGTGTGTGTTCCTGGAGCTCTGTGTGTGTGTGATCCCACCTGGATCCTGGAGCTGTGTGTGTGTTCCTGGAGCTCTGTGTGTGTTCCCACCTGGCTCCTGGATCTCTGTGTTCCCACCTGGCTCCTGGAGCTGTGTGTTCCCACCTGGCTGTATTTGTATGCCATGGAGCCGCTCTCAGGCTCCTTTTGTCCGCCCTGTCACGTTCCCCTCTCTGTGGCACTTCCCTCAGGAGCCGCAGAGCCCGGAATGCCTTGGAAATGAAACCTAAGATCCTCTTTTTTCTGTCTCCACAGCGGGAAGGGGACCAGAACCGCATGCAAAGTGCGGCTGCGTCTCTCGAACACCTCTTGTCCTTCCTAATATATTCCTTCCCACATCCCAGGACTTGTTACCGTGCGAAGGCAGCGAGGATTTTGCTGTTAGAACTGGTGCCCCATCCCTCCCATCTGCTCCGTGCCTATTTCCAGTATTTATCGTGGAGCTGTTTCCCAGAGGAGCCATATGGGATCCATAGGTATCCAATGAAGCCCCTATGGCAGAGCAGTGGGTGAAAAGCAATTCATGCTCAAAAGTAGGAAAAAAAAAACCCACAGCGGAACAAATAAAACCAATGAACCTTGCAGTGTATTCCCAGGAGCCTGGCAGGGAAGGGGAGCTGAACCCACCAGGTTTCATGATGTGAGTGTGTGGAAAATGATTTTTAGGGAGAAAACACTTTGATTAAGCTCCTGTGAGTGTTGCTTATTGCTGAGCTATCCAGGATGGATTTTAGTGCACAGATCCCATTCCACCCCAGCAGAAGGAGGGTTTTCTTCTCTCGGGACACCCCGGCTGTTGCTGACACAATGCCAAGTGCTCTGGAATCATAAAGGATCGCCAGAGCTGTGGGGCCAGCGAGGGTTAACGGGAGCAGATGTTGGCCGAGTCAATGGGCAGGGAAGAAAAGAATGGGACACGTTCCGGGATAAATTCCACCTCCTCAATGCCCGCCCTGACACAGCAGAGAGCAGCTGGAAGGAATAATGGATGAGCTGAACCAGGTGCTGAATTTCTCCGAAGAAATGCAAGAAAGAGTTTGAAAAGAATTGCTGGAGCGAGGTCCTTCCCTGTGACAAGGAACGGGAGCGGATCCGGGACAAGCAGGGATGTTCCCGATGTCTCCAGCCCCTCCCAGAGCCCTTTTCTCTGGGAAAACTCAGGGAAAATCAGTTCCTGTTGGGCCTTCCCCTCTCCTTTAGCTCAGCAGGGTTGGGAAAATTGCTGCCAGTGAAACCAAATCCTCCAGGTATTTACAAATATAAATTTGTAATTTATATTTGTAAACATAAAATTATGAATCATAGCCTCGGTCTGTGATTCCGAGGCTGCAGATCATGGAATTATTTGGGTCGGGCTTCAGGAACAAAGCACAAAGGATGGGACAAGGAAAATAAATATGGATTTAGATCCTGAGGGCGTGGTAAAATGGGCAGGACACCTGAGCTGCCTTTAAAAGACTCCAGCAAAAAAATGGAGCAGCATCCATTCCCATTTCCCACCTTTACCTTCTACTGTTTGCCTGAGGCCAAATCTTCATGATGGAGTTATTCTCACCTCGAGGTGTTCCTTGTGCTGGAAGATTTCGTGGGAGACTGATACAACTGGAAAATACAAGAAAAATAGAGGAAATCAATGTTTATTTTTTCCCATTTAAAATCTTTATTTTTGCTCGCTCGTATCAATATAAACAAATGCATCTCTAGTGAAAGGAGCAGCTGTGAAAAACGTTGGCAAAAATGATGAGGACTGAGCTGATAAACCTGCTCTGCATGGTCTGGCAGAGGGGGGAAGAGCTGGGCTGACATTTCTGATGGAAGAAGAGCAGGATCACTGAGCATGAGGCCAGAGGGACCCGGAGAGGCCGCTCAGACGGAGCAACACCTGCCTCCAGCAAAATCTGCTCAGCTCCAACCTTCCCTGACAGATGTTTGTCCAACCTGCTCCCACAAACCCAGGGCTCCACAGCCTCTCCTGGCATTTCTTCCCAGCCCCCCTTTATTCCCACTCCACATCCCCGTGTCACCCAGGCACCCTTTGCTGGGTTTATCCGGGCTGCTTTTGCTGATTGCTCGTGGCTGTGGAGAATAATTCACTAATTCGTAATAATTCACTAATTCGTCACTAATAATTCAATAATTTGTAAAGCAGGGAGAAAAACAAACCAGTTTGGATTCCATTTCCAGCTCACCTTTAAAATATATGTGACCATTTCAAAGCAAAATGCCACTGGCTCTCCATGAGGGATCTCCAGGCCTTTTCCAAAAGAGACTGGAGAGTTCCTGGGAAATGTGCTGAGGCCAGCAGGGATCTGGCAGCAAAGGTGTCTCAGCATGGAGTTCTTCAGCTGTCCCAGGGAACCACTGAGGTCCTGAATGGAAGAGAGCAGAGTGGGATTGAGGGGGGATGAGAGCACAGTGGGATCCAAGCTGGCAGGGAAAGCTCTGCCTCCTCTCCCCAATCCAGGTGTTCAGTCCCTAAAGCCACTGCCCTCTGCTGCATCCTCTGTGCCTCCTCATCCTCACTCTCCTTGCCCCTTTGGCCATTCCTTCTCCTCCTTTTGCCCCATCCTGCTTTTCTCCTCTCTCCTCTGACCACACTTTGCAGCACTTCCATCTCTCCCTCAGCTCTTGCTCACTGAGCTCTCCCACAGCTCCTTTTCTCCTTTTTTCCTGCTCTCTCCTCTTCCCACCCATCCCATGTACAACATTCAGGATCCTGAGGACAGCAGACACCTTCAGAGACCCCCTGCTCCCCCCACACCTCTGGACCACCATGCAGAGCTGGAGTTAGGAAGCTGCAAAACAATCTCTGAATTTTCTCCCAAATCCTTCCTAAAATCTCCCCTTTTCTGACAAAACCCCACCAAGTTTGACTGGTCTTGTCTGCCATGGCAGCCAGTGTTGTCTCACTGCTTCTCCATGTTCCTCAGCCCACCAGATTGTCCCATCTGCTGTCTCTTGCCTCGATGTGAAATTCTCAGCTCTGACACCAGAGCTGCATTTTCACGCTGCATTTTTGTGGCTCCCAGCAAAAGGTGATGGAGACTCCTGGGTGCTCCTGCAGGGTGGCTCCAGATTCCTTTAACAGATGGAAATTGCATAAATAGATTGAACCACTGAGCTCTGGAGTGGGTTGGGTGGGAAGGGACCTTAAAGTTCATCCCATTCCAGGGACACCTTCTATTGCTCCAAGCCTCATCCAACCTGGCCTTGGACACTTCCAGAGATCCAGGGGCAGCCACAGCTTCTCTGAGCAGCTGTGCCAGGGCTGGACAGCCCTTTCCATGGAGGGATTTTCCCAATATCCAGCCTGAGCCATTGGCACAGCCTAAGGCTGTTCTCCCTTGTCCTGTCCCTGTTCTCTGGGAGCAGAGCCCAACCCCAACCCGGCTGCCTCCTCCTGTCAGGGACTTGTGGAGTCTTTCAGACACTTCCCCCATCTCCCTGGGTCTCCACTTCTCCCCACCACTCTTTCCTGGATTTCTCTTCTTGCTTCTCCTGGACTTTCTCCCGTGGCTTCCGTCTTTCCTTCCATGGCATGCCCCAAACTGAACTGGCTCTTGTAAACCCTCAGCCATCCCTGTGCTACCTAACAGCTCTCAGGTGGCTTTGTTTTTCTCAGTCCCCCAGGATGAGGTTCTGAGGGTCAGAAGCAGTCTGGGTGTGCTGTTCAATATTCCCATTTCTGCAGTCGCCGCTCTCTCGGTGGCAGCACGGCCCCTCATTATTGTGGTGGGCATCTGCTGGCACTTGGCACCTCTCAAGGCTGAGCTATCAGCCTTTAAAACCTTTCAAAAGGTTTTAAAACAAGCCAGTGATCCTGTTGAATTCCCAGCCTCCTTTGCCAGCCGCCTTCCTCCTTCCCTGGGTCCAGACCAAGGCTCCGTTCCTCCTCCTCCTCCTCCTGCTGGTGGAGCCTTTTCTTCTTCTCCTTAATGATCCCTCCCTATTTCCATCTCAATTTGGCCTTTCTGATGTCTCCCCACATGCTTATGCTCCCCTTGTAACTGTCCTTAGCAATTTGACCGAGTTCCCACTTGCCATAAACCTTTTTTCTCGAGCCTGAGGTCAGTTAGGACCTTGTGATGTAGCCAGGCTGGTTCCTGCTACGTTTCCTGTTGGGATGGCTCCTGTGTGTGCTGCTTGCAGCGTTCCTTTGAAGCCCTTCCAGTTTCCTTAACTCCTTTCACTTTTAAACCTGCCTCCCACCAGATCCTACTTCCCGCTCCTCCAAACGTCTCGGCATCCCTTGTCTTTATTTTTCCCTTTTCTCACACGTCCCTCCATGAGGGCTGGGTCACGCTCAGCCTTGGCCAGTTCAGCTCCTGCCCTTATGTTCCCAAGCAGCCTGTGGTGCTGTTGCTGGCCATGCCCAGCTCTGTCCCTCTCCCGGTGCCACCATTCCAGCCCAGTGGCAGCGGTGACACAGAGGAGCTGCCGTGCCTGGAGCTGTCCCAGCCCTCGCTGGCATCAGTGGGCGCATGCCCAGCTCCTCATTCCCACACTGGGCATTTTACAGTTCACCAAGCTAAGAGGATTTTGCTTTTCTCCTCTCTTTAAATCCAACACGGAGTCAGT
This sequence comes from Rhabdornis inornatus, assembly GCA_013397075.1. Classification (NCBI taxonomy): domain Eukaryota; kingdom Metazoa; phylum Chordata; class Aves; order Passeriformes; family Rhabdornithidae; genus Rhabdornis; species Rhabdornis inornatus. Next base: position 120,085 of record VWZS01001743.1, read on the forward strand.
TTAATGCTGGAATCGCTCCCTGTTACAGCCAGGCTGTGAGTAATGGAGTAATTGGTATTTCCCAGCACTAAATACCGGGATCCCGGTGTTTTTACCACTTAGGAGCTCCTCCCAGCCAGGAGGCAGCCCAGCACTGGTGGGAACACTGGGATGTCACCAGAGGTGCTCCCAGGAGCTCCCCACAGTGACCTACAGGACACGGCCCCTCCCAGCCCAGGGTTCACCACACAGCACTCCTGTGCTGGGATCAGGGATGGACCACAAAGGTTTGGGAACGGTTCCTCAAGCCTGACCCTCCTTCCCCTGGGAGCAGGGATGGGATCCATCCCAGCACTGTCGCTGTGTGTGACCAGAGCCAGGCTGTGTCATGGTCAGAGATGTGGGACACAAGCACCAAGCAAGGGAAGGGACACAGCCTGCCTCATCTTCCAAACATTCCTCCAAAAGAAAGGGGGTCGGGCCAGCCCTCAGGCAGGGAAATGTCCCCAGAGGTGTCTAGAAAAGGACAAGGGACAGACATGGCACTGCCAGCTCCTGGCACCTCAGGGAGGGACAGACCAGCCTGTAACCCCAAAGGAGCAGCGTCCTGCACTGAAGGGTTTGGGCACAGGCCGGGGTGTGTGGGGCTGGCAGGGACCTGTGAGCTGCTGCCACCTCCTTGTGCAGCCCTCCGTGCTCCTGAGCAGCACCCCGTGAACGGGACACTCGGTGAATCAAGGTTTGGGGGGCGAGCTGGGACTTCGGCCATTGGATCGGGATTCAGCCAGTCATGGGCTCTCAGCTGCTCAGTCTGGGCTCAGGGCATCAATGTGGGCTCTTGGCTGATAAATCTGGGCTCAGACCATGAACGTGGGCTCTTGGTCAGTGAATCAAGACCCTGGGCTGGTGAATTTGGCCCCATTTGGTGAATCAGGATTCACCCAATGAATCCCGATCCGGATATTTTGTTTCAGGCAGCCGGAGCTTGTCAAGGGAAGAAAGGCTCCTTGTCTGGGGGTCGTGGCTCCGACCCTGTTTTGTGTCTGTGATTGAAAAGGGGACAGCAGAGAGAGGAGGGCAGGCTCGCTGCCGATGCCAGTTCCCTTCCCGCACCCCGTGCCAGCCCTTGCTGGCCACGATGGGCATCTCCCCTCCCAGCGAACCAGCCAAGCATTGAAATTTAATAGCTCTCTGGCCTCTCTGCATGCCGGTGATGAGGCCTGTGATTAAAGCCCATGTGTTGCTTTGCTGGCTGGGAGGTGAATTGCTCCCCAGGGCCGGTGAAATCGGCTCCGAGTGATGCACGGCGCCTGCTCCTCGCCCTCTCCTGTGCCCCACCACGGGGAGCCCTCGGATAACCCCGTCCATCCCTCCAGAGCCAGCTCCTCCCTCCTCGGGGAAGGCAGAGGGGATGAGAGCCCCCGAGCTGGGCTGGAACCCCCGGGGCACAGCGAGGGACACTGGCCCCAGAGCCAGGCCGGGCTCCTGGAGGCTGGAGCGGGGCAGGAACGGAGGCTGTGCCTTCCCGTGGGAGCAGGAGCACGCCAGGAAGGTGAGTAGGGTCTGACAGAGCGGGGGGAGTGAGGGAGTCAGAGCAATACCCCAGAGCAGGGGGACACGGGGACAAATCCCCCCACAGAGCCCCCAACCTGTGCAGGAGCAGGAGCATCCTTAAACCTGCTTAAATCCTCGTGACCCAATTCTGTCCTGAATCCCAGTAAGTCCCTCCAGCCCACGGGGGAGAGCGGCTGCAGCCGAGGATGGCTCCTGGATCCAGGATTCCTGTATGGGTCACCCCTCACAGCTCCAGGACAGGGCCTGCCCCGAGGAGCCACCTGCAGAAGGGACAGTGCCACCACCGCCCACCCGGCTGGTGGGCTCCTTGGAAGGGACAAAAACGGGAATGTGGGCACCCCTCCACGGCGGGCACCTCTGTGTGGAGCCACGGCAGGTCCAGGATGGATGGGCTGTGCCAGCGTTGGGGGGCTGTGCCGTGTCACCCTCAGCTCCTTGGTGACACTGTGCACGATGTGACACTGTGCCAGCCTCACCTGCACGGTGACACCATCCATAGTGGATGGAGGGGCTGTGCCATGTCACCCTCACCTCCATGGTGCCACTGTCCCCAGTGTCAGCCTCACCTGCACAGTGACACCGTGGCCAATGTCTCCCCAGGCTGGACAGACTCACAGGCACCGTGAAGGAGGATCCCAGTGAGGAGCTGATGGTTTCCAGATCCGCTCCCACAGCCCTGGCTGGGCTCACTCCTCAGCTCCCCACCCCGCTCCGTGGCTCCCTGCATCCCACCCTGCTGAGTCCCTCCAAGGGCAGCTGGAGATGAGGGCTGGCCTTCCCCATCCTGCAGTGCCCCTTCCGTCCTCTGCCCTGTTCACCCTCAACTTTACATCGTTCTGGGATTCCCAATCTCCTCTAACATCATTCTGGGATTCCAAATCCCCTCCAACATCCTTGTCCCTACACAGCCATTTCTTCTCCTCGTGCACAAGCACACATTCTCTCCCATCACAGCCACGCTCATCCCACTCCTCCCTCCCTGTCCCACAGGAATCTTGTGCCCAGCCAGGACACCCCACCTTTCCTCGGGGTTTCCTCCTCTCTGCTCCGCCGGGCTCCTAATCCTCCAGCACATCCCTCTCTCCTCTTCCCACTCTTTTTATTGCAGTGTCCACGTTCCCAGTGCTTTATCCATGGTTTCACCTGTCCTAGAGCTCCGTGCCGGGAAGGGGATGGCAAGGACCAAACCCCGCCGGTGCCGGTGCCGGTGCCGCTCGCTCCGCCTCGCTGGGATCCACTGCCGGCTCCTGCCACCACTCCTCAGCTTTTAATCTCCCCGAGAAGCCGAGAATTAATTATTTAGCGGCTCACAGGACGCATGGGGAACATCCGATCCACGCGGAGCTGCGGCTTTGGCTCCTGCCCGTCCCGGGAGAGCTCCGGCTGCATCCCCGACGTGCTGCACACTTAATATCGTGTGCTGATTAATGGCTTCGTGTCCTCGCTCCCGAGGAACCCGGAGTGCTGGTACGTGGATCAATCTCCAGAAGAAATCCGTTCCTGCTGGGAGCGAGACGGAGCCGCGGCCGGAGGGGAGGGGGTGGGAGGNCGATCCCAGGGGATGGTGGCAGGGCCAGCCTGACGTCGCCAAAGCCACTGGGACAATGACACTGCTTCTTCTCCACGCAGGTGCAAACTGGGAACTGGGGGTGACAACCCGGGGGCGTTTCACCCAAAATCCCGCTGGCACCCTGGGCAGCTCCACCAGAAGAGGCTGCTGGAGCAGGAGTGGCTGGGATCCGTCACCCCGTGTGCAGCCTCGTTGTTTGGGGGGACCCATCGTGGGGACAGGGATGGGGGTGGAGCAAACCCTGGAGCAGCCCAGGAACCTCCACCAGACATCCCGGGGTGTCCAGGATGGCAGGATGTGCTGCACCCCTGGCCTGGCAGAGACAGGAAGGTGCCTGGAGAGGGTGACAAGGGAGGGCCAGGCACCCACCACCCCCGGGTGACGCTCAGATGGGACCCTGTGGAAGCAGGGACTGAATCCCTGTCGGGAGACAGGAATGTCCCCGTCGGGAGATCGCAGGCACCGGCAAGAGGCTTAACTTTAAAAAAAAAAAAAGGTTTATTTATTTCAAGATCTTCCTTTTTTTTTTTTTTCCCTCCTTTTTTGTTGTTTTTACCTGTATTTCAAAAAAAGTGGGGCAAAAGTAGAAAAAAAGTCAGTTGCGGGACGGCAAAGATTTAGAAATCACAGCGCGGAACGAACCCAAGCGAGAAACACGGAGCACGAACCAAACACCCCCCACGACACGGCCGAATTATGACTGGAACTGTCGATTTCCTCTGTACAAAACACACCGAAGCATGCCAGGGAGCGGGAAGGGGAGGCTGGGGGGAGGTGGGTGC
>VWZS01001743.1:134720-173533 GCA_013397075.1 Rhabdornis inornatus
CGCACCAGCATCCCTGGGGCAGGGCACACAGAGGGCACATCCCTGCACCCCTGTCCCTGAGGGGACACTAGGGGACACATCCCGGCACCCCCCGCATCGGCATTCCTGCAGGAGGACACGGAGCCACGTCCCGGCACCCCGCAGCAGCGGAGGAATGTGTGCCGGGATCCCCCAGCGCCAGCACCCCTCTCTGACCCCCCCGAACTGCTCCTGCACGGGGCGGGGCCCCATCCCTGCACCAGCACCGGGATCCCCCCCAGCATCCTCAGCTGGTGGGGGGCGACCCCACCCTGAGCCCACCCCCCTCCCGCCNNNNCCCCTCCCGCCCCGGCCCGGGGCACAGGGCGGGGCTGTGACCGCTCAGACCCCCGGGCAGAGACCCCGGGGCCGGCTGGGACCCTCCTGCCCCCCGCCTGGGCGCTTCACAGCTCTGGCATTGCTCGCCAGTGCCAGACTGGCCCAGTTGCCACCAGTTGCCACCAGTTGCCACCAGGACCTCTGTCACAGTGAGCTGTCCCCGCGGGCCATGGGCTGGCTGTCCCCAGCGGGCAGGGGTGTGGGCAGGGGCTGCTCCAGCCCTGGCAGCGTCTGGGGAAGAGCCGGGAGAGGAGAAGGGCGCGGACGTGCCCGGGCTCGCAATGGCCACGGCCAGCCGGGACCCCCGGCCCCTCGCCCCAGCTGCCACCTCCTCAGGGTGTGGCGGTGCTGGGGCGGCATCCGGGGACACCCCGGGCTGCTCGGGGGGATCAGCCCGGACCCGTCCCTGGGGGAGCAGCTGCTCCTGCGCTGTCCCGGCTCCATGGATGCCTCATCCCCCGGCGGCCCGCAGCAGCTCCCGGCTGGCCGAGGCTTCCCAAGGTCACCGCGTGTCCTTGGACACCTCCACCTGCAGCGCAGGAATGTGTCCGGCATGGCTGCTCCACCTCCTGCATCCCACATCGGGCATTCCACATCCTGCACCGGGCATCTTGCATTCACTGTGCATCCCAAATCCCGTGCTGGGCATCCCAGATCTCGCAATCCATGTCCCAAATCCTGCATCTCACATCCCAGATCCCAAATCCTGCATCCCACATGCCAGATCTCACATCCCAGATCCCAAATCCTGCGCCCCACGTCGGGTGTCCCACACCAGACATCCCGTACCCCGCACCCCAGAGCAGGACGCTCGGGGCAGTGCCGGGGGCTCCCTGGGGACCCCATTTTGGTGCCCCCCATCAGCTCGGCCGTGACCCCCTCGTGTCCCCCCCCGTGTGTGCCAGGGCTGGGCTGGGGGCACGCCGGGAATGGGGGTCCCCTCTCCCCCCAGCAGCCGCGGCTCCTGGCCGGGCTCCGCGCTGGGAACAAGCCCCGCTCTGTCCCTCTCAAAGGGGGATTGAAGGGGCTGCACCTGCTTAGTATTCCCCAGGCTTCCGGCCCTGGATGCGTTTCCAAGGGGACCGGCCGAGGGGCCGCCAGCATGGATGGGGGGACACGGCTGTGACAGCTGGGAAAGGGGTGGGGAGGGGCACGGGGGTCCCACGGGCTGAGGGGTCCCAGGGGCTGAGGGGTCCCTGCCTGGCAGCGGGAGGCCGAGGGAAGGAGGGTGGGATCGGGAATGGGGATGAGGCTGGGATGGAGCTGGGTGGGATTCAGGAATGGGGCTGGGGCTGGGATGGAGCTGGGTGGGATTCAGGAATGGGGCTGGGGCTGGGATGGAGCTGGGTGGGATTCAGGAATGGGGCTGGGGCTGGGATGGAGCTGGGTGGGATTCAGGAATGGGGCTGGGGCTGGGATGGAGCTGGGTGGGATTCAGGAATGGGGCTGGGGCTGGGATGGAGCTGGGTGGGATTCAGGAATGGGGCTGGGGCTGGGATGGAGCTGGGTGGGATTCAGGAATAGGGATGGGGCTGGGATGGAGCTGGGTGGGATTCAGGAATGGGGATGGGGCTGGGATGGAGCCTGGGCATGGCAGCAGCCCACGGAAGCTTCCAGCACCCACTGGAACTGTAACTCCTGGGGGCAGGAAGCTGGAGGGGCTGGCAGAGATGGCCAGGACCAGGCCTGGAGCCACCCAGGGTCACATCTTGGTCACCTCCATGGCTGGAGGCTCTGCCAGCCCAGGGACAGGCCAGGCCGATGTCCTGGAGCAGCAGCTCCTCCTCTCCCGTGGGTTGTGTGGCCAGTGTCCCATGACAGCCCTGGGGCACCTCACCCAGGGGTGCTCCCCATCCTGAGGGATCTCCCTCCCACCCCCACTGGTGTCCCCGCAGGGTGTTGACATCCTGGGGGCTCCAGTGTCACCCCAGGGTTCAGAGCCCCTGAAGAGAGACCTTGTGCTGGGGACAGGGGGTGTCAGCATCCCCACCCTGCCCAGGGACACGGCCAGGACATTCCCTGAGCCCCCCTGGCATGGGAGGAGCCCCCACCTCTGTGCACAGGCAGGAACATCCAGCTGGGAGAATTCCAGAGCGTTCCCATTCCCACACCCAGGGACACCCAGGGGAAAGTGGGGCCGAGCTTTAAGGCTCCCATTCCACCACTGTGCCCAAATCCAGGAGCAGCCGAGCCCAGCACGGGGTCAGAGCCAGATCCCACCACATCCCTAAAAACCTGCCTCAGACTGGGCTTCAGCAGCAGCAGAGGGTTGGATGAGGGGTGGCAGGACAGACGGACAGACAGGATGGACACACAGACAGGTGGACAGCGATGGCTCTTCGGTCTCAAAGGAGAAATCCAGCACCAACTCCCTCACCTGGGAAGAACCAGCTGCTGCTGCCAAGTCTGGGTTTTCCTGGGGGAGTTACTCAGAATGTTAAAGATGATTTGAAAGCCTGGGAATTGCAGCCACCATTTGGGGCCTTTCCAGAGCAAATCCGTGAGCTCTGTCCATCTGTGCTCTGACCTGGGGAGGGATCTCACCCCAAACCCTTCCCTGCCCTACCCTGGGATCCCCAAAAACCCAAGGGAGGGGCTTTGCTGCCCCAGTCCTGCTTCATGGGCAGCCCCACAACAGCCCCTTCTGCCTCCTGTGGGCACCTGGCTGCAGGTGCCAGGAGTGTGATCCAGGAGCCCATGGGGATGGACAGACAGACGAAGAGGGAGAGGCACAAGCTGGGCTGGGACCCCACCTTCCCAGCTCCCTGCCAGCAGCTGAGCACCAGGAATTGCCTCATTCCTGTGTCCAGTGATGATCCCGGGGGTGCCCAGGCCCTTGGGATGGCTCGGGCAGGGTGGGCAGGGCCAGCATTTCCCCCCGGCTTCTGTTCCTCCCATCAGCCGGGTGCTGGAGCAGCTCAAATCACCTTTTACCCACATCTCTTTCATTAACAAGTATTGGAAAAGTGCAAAGAAAATGAAGAATTGGAACAAAGAGCCAGGACTGAGGTTGGTGGTCCCTGCTCCCCTCGGTGAATCCTTCCCTGGCTCACAACATCCTGGGTGTCGAGCCTGAGCCCGGCTCAGCCAGGCGGGGTTTTAGGGACAGCTTCGTCCTTGATTGGGGCTGGCACCACCCGGGCTGGCTCCGAGGTGACGAATCCCGATGCGACACCGATCCCTGGAGGAGCCGCCGCCGCATCGACCTTCAGCCTCCCCCGTTCAACATCCATGCAACCCCTCTGTGCAGGGAACAGATTCCCCCTCCCGGGAGCAGGCACACACCGAACCGCTCCCGACACTGGCCGACCCAAAAACCACCGTCATTCAAAGTGCTCGAGCCGTGTTTGGGATTGCAGGAGCAGTTCGGGGAAGGATGCTGGGGACACAAAAACACAGATCCACGATGTCTGCGTGTCCTGTGGCTCTAGAGCCGGGATCTAAAAAAAAAAAAAAAAAAAAAAAAAAAACCAAACCAAAAAAACCTCCCCTTCCTGACCTGCACGTGGGCTGGTGCGTTTGGCTCTGCAGAGGCAGAGTCCCGGGGTCCCAGCAGCCTCTGCCGGACCTGCAGAGCCCCTGGCTCGGGCTCTCCCGGCCATTCCCGAGCCACATTCCCCTGGGGCTGCAGAGGGAAAAGGTGAGAGAAGTTTAATAATCACCTGCCACAGCTCTGAGCTGCAAAGAGCAAAGAGAACCCTGAGAAAATGAGGCTGAGATTTGGGGAGAGGAGCCAGTGGGGAGCTGCATGCCAGGGATGGAGCTCTGCATGCCAAGGATGGAGCTCTGCACCCAAGGATGGAGCTCTGCATGGCAAGGATGGAGCCCTGCATGCCAAGGATGGAGCCCTGCATGCCAAGGATGGAGCTCTGCATGCCAAGGATGGAGCCCTGCATGCCAAGGACACATCCCACCTGCCAGCTGTGCCCAGCACCTTTAGTGTCTGTGAACGAGCACAGTGTGCACAGGTGACAAATAAAGCCGTCCCTGACCGGGGTAAGTGACAGTGAGCCCCAGCACCGCTCCTACACCTTCCTCCTTCCTGCCTGGAGGAGCCGGTTTAGTTCTCGTGATTTTGCCAAGAGGGCACTAAAGGCCCTTCAGAAAAGCTTTTCACCTCCAAGGCTTTGCTTTCATTTCTGCCGGGAATGTGAGTGAGTCAGGGCAGCTGTTTCACAGCCAGGAGGAGGAGTGAAGACACAGCTTCGCCCCCTGAAAGGAAGGAAAAGGGCTCGGGACGGGCTGAGCTGAGCCTGGAGTGCTGAACACGAACCTTGTCCCTCTTAGAGGAGTTTAACCACCTCAGGGCTCTGGCATCTGCAGGAGGGAACCCAAAATCGGAGCTGCAGAGAGAACCAGACCTGCAGGGCACCAAAATCCACCTGGAGCATCCTCTGAGGGCAGCACCCAGATCCAGAGCAGTGGCACCACAACATCCCGGTCCTGGCACCGAGAAAGAACAAAGGGATTCCATAGAATGGATCCTGGGGGGTCTGGAGGCTCCCCAGCAGCAGCTGGAGCAGAGCTCAGCCAGGAGATGTCCCTCAGCTCCCTGATCCTGCACCTGGAAGTGGCTCCAGGTCTTTGTGGGGTCAGTGACACGGAGCTGGGTGGGCAACCTTGGTCCTGGCACATGGGGACCACCAGCTCCATGCCACGGCTGGAATTCTGGGATGGCTGGAAGGCTGCTAGCTTTGATGGACACCAGGTTGTTTTTATCATACTGCAACTTAAAAAGACAGAAAATGAGATTTGGGGAAAAAAATTCCTGATAATCAGCCCTCAGTTTCCCATTGCAGCCTCCAGGTGAGATCCAAGGGCTGCTGGAAGGGTTCCTGTGACAGGGGAAATTCCCAGCACAGGCAGGCGGGAGGGAGCTGCTGCAGACAAAGGGGGACAGTGTTCCTGGAGAGCCAGGCAGGGGTGGCCCTGGCACAGCCCTTGGCAGGTCACCCGGAGCTGCCTTCAGCCTTGTCTGGGGCACGTCTCTTCCTCCGGGATTCGGGGGGATTATCCGGGGGGTGGGCAACGGGGTCAGCCTTGTATTCCATCCTGTGAAACCTGGAGTGAGAAAAGGAGCTGCCAGCCTTCCAAACACCGTGAGGAAGGCACAGGGATGGAACCGCAGCGAGGGGACAGTGCACACTCACACACCTCAAACTCTCCACGAGCCCCAAGGTGCATTTTGGGCTTTAAATCCACCAGAAAAACACAAAAATGCAGCTTTTCAGGCAGCCGGGGTGGAGCTGGTACCCGAGGCAGGACACGGGAGGTTTGGGGTGTTTTTGGGATGGACAGAGGCTGTGCCAGTGCCTGTTCCTGTTCCGGACTGAGGAAAATCCTGCGGATCACCTCTCCCATCTCCAGCAGGATCCGATTACTCGGATGAAGATACAAACCCCTCCCAGCTCTACAGGGAATTGTCTGGAGCAGGCAGAAGGATTCACCCTGAGCAATTCCCTTTATCCTAAGGACATCTTGGATTGGAGTGACCCCAGCAGCGATTTTGGAGCAGCCAGCCAGGCCAGAGCCGTGTCCTAACCCCGCCTTCCCCGGCTGCACCAGGAAACTGAGAACAGCAATAAATTCACTCCCTAACCCTAAGCCTGCTCCAGCCCCCAGCCCAGTTGTGGGGATCCAAACACCCACAGCAGCATCAACACCCCAGAATGGTTTGGGTTGGATTGGAGGGGCCTCAAAGCCCACCCAGTGCCACCCCTGCCGTGGCAGGGACACCTCCCACTGTCCCAGGCTGCTCCCAGCCCTGACGAACCTCGGACACTGCCAGGGATCCAGGGGCAGCCACAGCTGCTCTGGGAATTCCATCCCAGCCAGGAATTCCTAATTCCCAATATCCCATCCATGCCTGCCCTCTGGCAGTGGAAGCCATTCCCTGTGTCCTGTCCCTCCATGCCTTGTCCCCAGTCCCTCTCCAGCTCTCCTGGAGCCCCTTCAGGCCCTGCCAGGGGCTCTGAGCTCTCCCTGGATCCTTCTCCTCTCCAGGTGAACATTCCCAGCTCTCCCAGCCTGGCTCCAGCCCTGCAGCAGCTCCAGTCCTTGTGCTGCTGGATCCAGGGCAGCTCTGCAGGTGAGGTCTCACCTGAGCAGGGCAGAATCCCCCCTTCCCTCCTACCCATACTGGGGATCAGCCCAGGGCACAGGAGCGTCTCTGGCCACTCCCTCACCCACCAGCATTCCCGAAACTGGGATCCCAAAGCCCATCCATTCTTCTCTCCCTCACTCCAGCTCTGCCCAGCCCAGCCTTGGCAGCTGCTGCAACCACAAAGATTTGAAATTCGTAAACAGAAAACTTCCAAAACTGCCATTTGTGATTTACCTTTCTGTGCATCCCTCTGGAAAACGATCTTCAGGATGAGAGGAGGAGAAATGACCATTGCTGGCTGTGCTGTAGGGAGGAGCTCATCACACCAAGGGACAAGCCTTGCTGGAATGCAGAGATCCAGGAGCTCCTTCCCTTTTCTCCCTGCCCCAAGGAGCCCCCAGAGGATGTTCAGGAGACCCCAGCCCTGCAGACCCCCAACCTATCCAAGGAGGAATTCCCAGCTGGGAATGTGGCTTTCATGGTGTGTCCTGGGGGGACACAGCTCCATCCCAGGGCTTTTCCATCCTAGGGCATGAAGGACTGTGGGCATTTTGGGATGCCCAGGAAGAGCTGCCACCTCGGAGACAAAGCCTCACCAGGCAAAGCAGGGGGAATGGCTGGAATATAATCCAGACTGGATTCTGCTTTCAGCTCAATGTCTGCCCCAAGGTCAGGTTTTGTGTTTGCTGCTCTGGAGTTCATATTCATCCCCAAAACAGCCCCAGATCACAGCGACAATTCCCAGCTCTTCCCACACACAAAGGCAAAGCAGACTTCACAAACTCCACAGGCTTTGTACAAAAAACGCTTTTTTTTGCTTTTATTTCACAAAATTGGGTGGCTGCTGCAGGAATCAAACCGGCCCTATACAGAGATCAGGTGAAAAAGTGGGCACAGGGATTATTTATACAGAAACAAAACAGAGCCCAGGATCCAGGTCCTCGGCAGGATCAGCACTAGGACAGTAAAAAATAGTCTCCACCTGGATCCTGGGATCACTCACGCTAAAAACAACCTGAGGTTACTCTAAACTGGACTAAGGGCTGCACCAGAAACCCCACACTCACCCCAAAGACCCTGGAGGGGAAGGAAGCCTTGGGAAGGGGAATGGGAAGGCCCCGGCCGCTCTCTGTGGCACCGTGGAGTCGTGCTGGAAGACCCGGCAAATCCTTAATTTTTAAATTGTGGAAGTGCTTCTGGAGGTTCCAGAGTTTTTGGGAGCCTCTCTCCAGCCCAACCTCAACTCCCACCTGGACAAAAGGTACCCCTGAAACCAGGGAGCAGCATCCAGACCCTCAAATGCTCCTGGGCCAGGGTGAGGGCACAGAACCCGAACCGCGGGCAGAAAAGGACTTTTTGCAGGACTTGTCCCCAAGTTTTGGCAGCCTGGAGGTGAGCAGCAGCAGCTCTGGGGTGCTCCCAGGTGTGCCTGCTGCAGCTGTTCCCTTCCCCACCCCTGCAGCTGCACTGGGGGGTGACAGGAGCTGTCCCAGCCCCGGCCGTCCAGAGGTAGTTCTGGCATTCCCATCCCAGCCATCCCAACCCAATCCCAAATTCTAGCACTTCTTCGCTACCTACTTTAATTTTTTCTTTTTTTTTTTTGTTTTCTTCGTTTTAAAAAGTACAAAGTATATGCTCCAAAAAGAGGGACTAAAAACAGGGGCTTATTCCTCAGTTGGCTACTGCACCGAACTACTCAGGGAAGGTCCAACTACCACCTCCAAAGGCAAAGGAAAGGTAAAAACTGGAGCAAGAAAACTCCTACCATTGAGTGGTTTTATTGGGATTGAGTCACTCCCTGCTTCACTCCCAGGGATCAATCAATATTTCCTGTAATAAGTTAGAGGCAGCTCCAGGAATGACCAGGGCTGCCGGCCCTGTGCCTCCAGCTCTGCACACCCTGGCCCTCGTGCTCTGCCCCAAGCTCTGGTTTGGCCTCTCCTCTGGGTGCTCTGCTGTGCCCAGACACCCCAGAGCACTGAATAACCCCAGAGCAGGCACGTCCTAAAGCTCAGCTCAGCCCTAAGACCTGGATTATCCCACCCTCCCCGGGACAAGGCCGAGCTCAAAGCACCAAGAGGGAGGAAACCAGCGTGGAGCTCTGCAAGGTGAGCAGGCCAAGGGGTGAAGGACTTCCCAGCAGCAACACGGAGGCACTGCTGGCACATCCCCATGTGCCAGGGAACGCCCTGTGCCAACGTGTGTGACACCACAGGGCTGGGACAGGAGGGGACACCTCCCCAGGGGACAGAAGGGAACTGAGGAATTCTCTTTTGGTCACCACTACGTTGCTGTGGAAGCTCCTTCCTCCTTCCTTGGTGCTTAGGGAGCAGCTGAGGCTGGGGGGGCTCCGGCTGGGGGGGGGGTCACTCCTTCTGCAGGCGGTGGCTGCGCCGGGCCAGGATCTGCAGGGACACAAAGGGACAGTGAGGGACACCAGGAGGGACACTGGACACCGAGAAGGGACACAACACCCGTGCCTGAGTGTCTCCAGCCCATGGGAGAGTCTGTCTGAGGGCACCCAGCACCCAGCAATGGCACCACAGCAGCTCCTGAAGCTCTGCTGCACCTTGATTTTGCTTTTCCAGCACCCAGCACTGCGTGGACTCCGTGCAAGAGGAAAAAATTCCTGTATTTTTATGGACAAGATGCCAGGGATGCAGTGCAGCAGCTGGCAATCCATGCCAAGCAACTTCCAGAGCTGCAATTGGCACTTCTCACCTCCCAACTCCAGCCCAAATTACAGCTCTTTTCTGTTTGAACCAGATGGAACAACAGGTTTGATAGAAACAGAGGCTGCTCTCTCTGAAGGATGGATGTAGGTTAAAGCAGAGGAATCCAGGGATGCAGGGAGCAGGAGGCAAGAAAGGAGGGGTACAAAGGGCCAGCCTCGTGCCCAGGGAGGAGATGCTAATGGAACATGACTGACTGGTTTAGCAGGGGAGGAAAAATGGAGAAAGTAAGCGAGCAAACAGGAATACAACCTGACACAAGACATCCCCAGTGGTGAAGGCTCAGGAAAAAGGGTGGAACACTAAGTGAAGCTGGGGGAGCAGAGGAACAGGAGCCATGCCCAAACAGAAATAGCACAGGCAGAGTTCTGCTGCTGGGGCTGGGAACACCCGTGAGTCAGAGCTCAAAGCAGCTCCTGCTGCTCAAGCCAAAATCAAAAGGGCTTTTCCCAATTATTTTTCTGGGAGAGGTACTACCAAGTGATGACAATTCCTGCTCGTCTGGTGAGAACCACACAGAGCATTTTGGGGGTGAACATTCCTGAGCAGCAGCTGGGCCAGGCTGCAATTAATAACAGCAAATTTGTTGAGGAATTCCTGATGGAGAATCCTCAGCCATTCCTCCCTGTGCCAGCTTGTCTTCTGCCTTCTGGGCTTGGCCACACTCTCACACTCATTCAAGCAACTCCCACACCATGGCTCCTGATCCAGCTGCTTTTTTGGCTGCCATAAATCAACTTCATTTTTAGAGGTGTAGATTTTATACTGGGAATGTTCCTTACACGGTTTATCTTCTCCTTCTTCCTAATCAGGACTTCCTTGCTCCAATTCAGGGTGCCAAGTCCTCAGCAAGGAATTACTGAACTGGATCCTACTCTGGCCTCCACTATTTAGGAATTATTGTGAATTCCTGACTTAGGAGAGTCTTTTGATCATCACCACCAAGCCTCTGTGTCATTATAAATAAAATAAAGGATGTTATAAATAAAATAAAGGACAATGGGATGTGCTGGGATGCCCAGAGGGCTGAGGAGCACTTAAAGCTTCCAGCACATCCCTGGCACCATTCTGGGGCTGGCAGTGTGCACAGCCCCTGCTATTCCTGCAGGGAACAGGGAATTTCCAGGCCAGAGGAGCCCCAGGGCTGTCCCAGAGGAGCCCCTGGATTGTCCCAGAGGAGCTCCAGGGCTGTCCCACAGCTGCACTCACACAGAGCAGCCCCAGGGCTGTCCCAGAGGAGCCCCAGGGCTGTCCCAAAGCTGCACTTACACAGAGGAGCCCCAGGGCTGTCCCAGAGGAGCCCCTGGATTGTCCCAGGGGAGCTCCAGGGCTGTCCCACAGCTGCACTCACACAGAGCAGCCCCATGGCTGTCCCAGAGCAGCCCCAGGGCTGTCCCAGAGGAGCCCCTGGATTGTCCCAGAGGAGCCCCTGGATTGTCCCAGAGCAGCCCCTGGATTGTCCCAGAGGAGCCCCAGGGCTGTCCCAGAGGAGCCCCTGGATTGTCCCAGAGGAGCCCCAGGGCTGTCCCAAAGCTGCACTCACACAGAGCAGCCCCTGGATTGTCCCAGAGCAGCCCCAGGGCTGTCCCACAGCTGCACTTACACATCCCGTTGGGGGCTGCCAGTGGCACTCGTGGCCCCAGCAGGTTCCCGGCCATCGGGGCCATCCCGGGCGGGGCTGGCATCATCCGGCCTGGCATGGGCTGCCCTGGCATCATGGGGCCAGGCCCTGGCATCTGACCTGCAGAGGAAGGACAGACACCAGAGTGAGCCCCAGGGAGGCACAAGCAGTGGGGCTGTGCTGCCAGCAGTGCAGAGCTTTGCTCTGTGTGTGCTCCTTTCCATCCCATCCCCCAGCACAGCTCCAGCGGGGGCCACAAGGGAAAAGTGGGAGACAACACAGTGAAACCCAGCACTGGCACTGAAACCACACCACTGGAACCACATCCCATGGAACCCAAGCGTTGGGAAGCAAAGGGAACAACAAGGCAGCACAGAAGAGCCCCTGATGGAAAGGAGCAGCCATGAAACCTTGTGGATAAATTCACTGGCAGAACTGGAATCATAAAGTTAAAACTGGGCTGACAGGAATTCCTGCTGTGATTCCCTGTTTTGCTCTGAGGGAGGATTCCAAGGCTCTTCCTCCGTGGGAGACCTCCCTGTTCCAGCTACAACTCCCAGCCCTGGGCACCTCCAGCTTGGGGCTGATGCTTTAAAACCTCATTTGAGGGATTGTTTTGAATGATCCAATTCCATTCCCTTCACCACACTTCCATGGAGAGACAGTATTTTAATGAGATAGGGATGGAAACAGCTCCTTTCCCCCAGCCCCAGGCAAGGGGGGAAGGACCTAAGAGCTCAAGGGGCTCCAGGAGAGCTGGAGAGGGACTGGGGACATGGGATGGAGGGACAGGACACAGGGAATGGCTTCCCGTGCCAGAGGAATGGGACATTGGGAAACATCATCCAGTTCCAACCTCCCAAAGACTCAGAGGCTTTGTAGCAGAAGGGGAGGATATTCACAGCTATGAGGAGTCTCATTCACTGGCAAAATTAAGGTTGATCAGGGAATAAAAATATAAAAACTGGAACAATACAGCTGTGTTTGAGAGGCCCAGAAAAGGTGGGAACTGAGCAATTCCCAGCCTGGGAGCTGCCACCTGACTGGAGCCTCAATAATTTGGCCATCCCTGAACACCACAGGCCTACGAGATTGTCTCTCACTAACGAAGTGATTAATATTAAAATCCCTCTTCTGAAACATCCAAAGCTGCATCAGACTTTACTACACACTGAGTGGCTTCACGTGAAACTGCAGCACTGGGCAGGAATTCCTTCAGGAAAGGCTGTCAAACCTGCAGGGATGTGAAGATTCAAGGATGGTTTATATGGAAATCAACCCCAGCTGAGCTAAAATCACCACTAACAGAACCTAAATCTACCTCATAAAATGTCTTCTCTTCATAAATGCAAAGTTTGCCCCAGCCCTGGCAGTGTCCAGGCCAGGCTGGACAGGGCTTGGAGCAGCCTGGGACAGTGGGAGGTGTCCCTGCCATGGCAGGGGTGGCACTGGATGATCCTTAAGGTCTCTTCCAACCCAAATCAACCCCAAATCTCCCAGCAGTGCTCACTGGGAAGCTCTCTCCTTCCTGGACCATGGAGCATCCTGAGCTTTTTCCCTGTTAAACCTTGGAGGTTTAAACCCAAGCAGCACTGCTGAAGTTGTCCACAAGCTGAGCAGCTCCTTTGTGTGGGAGCTTGGCTGCCCATTTTGTTCCCTTCCTGACATGGGATGCAATATTTCTATCTCAAAATTAGCTTAGGGAGCTGGCAGAGGAACAAGCCCATCCCATCCCAGCTCCAAAACACCCAAGCTGAGAGTACCCAAGCCCTGAACCCATCCCAAGTGGGATTAACCAGCGGAAATCCCTGCTGCCACCATGGAAAACCAAAGCCCTGCTTCTACAGAGATGGTTTTTTATTTTTTTTTTCCCAACAGAAAGCGCTCCAAGACAGCGGCTCAAGCAGAAAATGTGGAAGTGTGACCTACATAGGGGGGAGAGCTTAGGAACAGCAGCTGTGGGAAGAGATCCAGCCCAAAGGTTCAACACAGGGAGACTGAACTGCCTGAAAACCCCTCACACAGAGGGGCTGGGCAGGTTCACCTTCCCCTGCTGCCAGTGCAGCTTCACATTCTGGGGAAACAGGGGGGGAACTGCCTTTAGAGGCTCTCCAAGGTATTTATTTATCTCCATTAAAAGGCCTCTCCCTCTATTAAATCAGCACTTGAGGAGCACTGGGCTGCTAAGCAGCCAGAGGGGTTTTGTTTTGATGCACGAGGCTTGGAGCTGATCCAAATCCTGCAGCACCTCTCCCTGCCCAGCCTGAGCAGGGAAAAGCTGTGGCCACAGCCAGGGCTCCTGCAGCAGTGGTTTTGGGTGGGCAGGATTTTGGAGGTGGGCACGAGCCTGGCTCACACCCTGCTTGCTCTCTGCTGCTGGAGCAGTTTTTACCCAGCCCTGACAGGGAAAAGGCAGAGAACAGCTCCAGGGAATGCCTGCTGCCATTCCAAGGTGTGCTCCTTCCCACTAGGAATGACTGTCACAGGGATCCTGGAATGGCTTGGGATGGAAGGGACCCTAAATCCCATTTCATTCCAGGGATATTCCAACAGCAAATCCATCCTTCTCTCCTCCCTCCTGCTGCCTCCCTCAGCCAAGCACTGTGAATAATTAACCACAATAAACTCATTTAGCCTTGTGTCTCAGGGAAGGAGAGGCAGAATTTCCACTTCACTGGCATCCAGCATGTCTGGATCCAGCATTTCAGGATCCAGCATTTCAGGATCCAGCATTTCTACCCCTCCCTCCCAGTACTGGGGCTGGACACCTCCAGTGCCCAGATCACCAATCCCTGCACCTCCCACGAAGCACGTAGGATACACTGGGAATTTCTCCAGGATACACTGGGAATTTCTCCAGGATACACTGGGAATTTCTCCTGGGGAAGCTGCTGCTGCTGTGACTCTCCCAGAGGAAAGGATCCTCCACCCAACAGCCCAGGGAGCAGCTCAGCCTCAGGAGGGAAGGGCAGCACAGCACCGTGTGGTCACTCCAGAGGAGCTGCTGGCCTGGCTCACTTGGATTTACTGTTTGATTCTAGGAATTTTGTAATAAATCAAATATTTACTCCTTTTATTCACTAGTCCAGCCCCAAAAAGCCAAAGTGCACCAGAGAGAGCCCAATGTGGTGTCAATATTCCTGTGTCAGTGACCACCCTCAGAGCTCCAACCCCAAATTTCACCCTGGATACAGCCCCATGGATCAGCTCCAGCCCCAAATTTCACCTTGGGTACAGCCCCATGGATCAGCTCCAGCCCCATCCACCACCCCATGACTTGGATTTCCTCTCATCCCACTGCTCCCTGAACCTCCCCAGCAAGCTCTGCACATCTGATGCAGAAATAGGAAGCACTGACAGCTGTTAGGGAACATTTACCTAAAGGAAGTGAACTCAAAATCCTTTTCTGTACCCAAAAAGCCCCCTGAAATCATCACCAATGCAATAAGGAAGCAAACAGCATCCAGCAACTTAATTTAAACCCACAAATAATGAAATGCTCAGCAGCTGAAAAACCCCAAGCCCAAAATGCCTGACCAAGTANTGCCCCTCCCTCCCAGTGCTGGGGCTGGACACCTCCAGTGCCCAGATCACCAATCCCTGCACCTCCCACGAAGCACGTAGGATACACTGGGAATTTCTCCAGGATACACTGAGAATTTCTCCAGGATACACTGGGAATTTCTCCTGGGGAAGCTGCTGCTGCTGTGACTCTCCCAGAGGAAAGGATCCTCCACCCAACAGCCCAGGGAGCAGCTCAGCCTCAGGAGGGAAGGGCAGCACAGCACCGTGTGGTCACTCCAGAGGAGCTGCTGGCCTGGCTCACTTGGATTTACTGTTTGATTCTAGGAATTTTGTAATAAATCAAATATTTACTCCTTTTATTCACTAGTCCAGCCCCAAAAAGCCAAACTGCACCAGAGAGAGCCCAATGTGGTGTCAATATTCCTGTGTCAGTGACCACCCTCAGAGCTCCAACCCCAAATTTCACCCTGGATACAGCCCCATGGATCAGCTCCAGCCCCAAATTTCACCCTGGATACAGCCCCATGGATCAGCTCCAGCCCCGAATTTCACCCTGGGTACAGCCCCATGGATCAGCTCCAGCCCCATCCACCACCCCATGACTTGGATTTCCTCTCATCCCACTGCTCCCTGAACCTCCCCAGCAAGCTCTGCACATCTGATGCAGAAATAGGAAGCACTGACAGCTGTTAGGGAACATTTACCTAAAGGAAGTGAACTCAAAATCCTTTTCTGTACCCAAAAAGCCCCCTGAAATCATCACCAATGCAATAAGGAAGCAAACAGCATCCAGCAACTTAATTTAAACCCACAAATAATGAAATGCTCAGCAGCTGAAAAACCCCAAGCCCAAAATGCCTGACCAAGTATCTTTTTTTTTTTTTGAGTATTTCAACCATTGACAGAAAACGAGGTAAAATATATCAGGGAAAAGGTTATTAAAGCTGCTCACCCAGCTGTGGTGGGAAGTGTATCCTCCCCTCCTCATTCCATTTCTGCCTTAGGTCAGAAATTATTTACCAGGTGAAAATCTCGCCTAAAGGAAGAGTTAATAATGACAGCTACCAATTCCCAGCTCTCTCTCTTCCTCCAAGAATTTCCACAAGTTTCTGGTATTCCACACCCTGAGTATCACCAGAATCAGGAATTCTCATCCCACTGATCACCAGCCCAGACCCTGAAGAGAAATCAATGAAGTGCCCAAAGTGGCACCACGGGAAGAAACTGTGAATTTGATTTCCTGTTACAACAAGGTACAGCTTTTCACAGTGAAATTGGAATCCAACTTTGTTTTCCTGTCTTAAAAGTTTTCCTTCCAGGGCAAAGGGGAGAACAAAATAAGCTCAGGGAAAATGAATTCTCTGGTCCAGCAGAGCCAGACATGGCCATGCCAAGGAGAAGTGGGTGACCCTTGGCTGGAGACGTTCTCCATGACCACATCCAGAGTGACATCTGAGCTAAAATCCATATTTCTGGGAAAAGCCTCACTTTTAGCTTTTAGTGAAGAGGTTGACTTTGCTGCTTCTGCCCCTGAGCCCAGACGAGCTGTGAGCAGGAATTTCTCCTCCTCTCCAAATGCCACCTCAGGTCCTTTCCTCCCTTTGCTTCCCCCACCCGTTCAGCTCTGGGCAGTCACTCCAAGGCACATTCTGTTCACGCTCTGCTGAGCCCAGGGTGGCACTCTGAGCTCACATCGAGGGCAGGACCTGTCTGAAACCACCAAGGAAGGTCTGGGCTGGAACCTGGCCAGCTGAGCAGGAGCTGTGCAGGCATTCCCAGCCCAGCTGCTCCATGGTGCTCCTGGGTCACTCTCAGGGCTTTGGGGTTTCTTCTCCCCAACCCTGGCACTGTCCAAGGCCAGGCTGGATGGGGCTTGGAACAACCTGGGACAGTGACAGTGTCCCTGCCCATGGCACTGGGTGATTTTCAAGGTCTAACCCAAACCATTCCAGGACTCCATGGTCTCCTCACACCCACCAAATTTTGGCATCTCCACCAAGGCTGCAGGAGATCTGCTGAGGGAACTCACAGGTGTGGGGCCAACAAGCTGAAGTTCACCAGGTTGCCATTTCCTCTCCATGCTCTCAAGTCATTCTAACTCTACTGTGCAGCCAAAGAGCTCTGGTACCCACGGGCTTCCCAGGCACTCCTACCAAACCTCCTCTGAAGAACCCAGGGAAATGAGCCTCCCCTGCTTTCTAGGCAGGATCAGCTGGGCAGTGGCTGGAGACACAGAGGGGTTTGCTCCAAACTTTGAGCAAGTCAAATTCTCCCCCTTACAAAAGCATCAAAGCAGAGAACAGTCAGAGGAGGTGACAGATCCTGGTCCTGGGGGGTATGGAATGAGACAGCTCCAGATGCTGCCACAGCAGCCAGGAGTGCTGAGCCTCAGCCAGGGCTTTGCTGGCCTCACACAGGGCAGGTGCTGCTGGAAAAGTCAATCCATTGACCAGCTTTAATCAAACCTGAAAGAGAGATGTTCTGGCTAATTACCAGCCCACATTCCCTGCCCCTGCTCCAGGAATTCAGAGCCTGGATGGCTGTGAGGGGCTGGGTGGGCTGTGTGAGCCAAGGATGGGAACACCTCAGCACTCAGGAGTTACCAGGGAATAGACACAACAGTCCCCCAGTGGATAAACACAACAATGCTTTCATCTTGTCCCATTCCACGGCACTGTGGAAGGCAGAGCTGTGTATGGATGTGCCAGGAATCCCTGCTTTCCTCTGCTCTCATTTCCCAGTTTTCCTTTCCCAGGTTATTCCTTCACGGCCACATGAGCAGCTCTGCGTTGTCCACACCCCACAGCAGAGCCCAGCACTGAGCCAGGATGTTAAATCTGAGTCTAAAACTACCCAATTCCAGCAAAAGCCAAACCAGCTCCCAAACAGTCCCAAACAGGGATTTTTGTCCTCAGTAAACCCAGGAACTCTCTGAGCATCACCAGACACCTCTTCCCCTCCTGCCCACTCACCAGTGCTCTGTCCCTGCTGAGGGAACCCACTCTGGTTACCCTGCAGATCCACTTGGATTAGACATTCCCCATTTTCCTGGTCACCTGCAAATCCTGCTGTTTTCCTGTGCCCTTCTGCTCCTTCCCAAACCAAACACTTTTTGTCTCAAGAGGAAAACTCAAGTTCCTGCAGCTCCTTGTTGCCATGTTCTGTTTGGATTATGACAGCCAAACTTTCCAGCTTCTTCAGCAGCTGCTTATGAAAAATCTTCCTAAATATTTTTGGCTAATAACTGATCAGGTCTTCTTCTGGAGCAGGTTTTGGTCAAGATCCTCCTTGGCTGTATCCAGTCCCACATGCCAGACACTGTTATTTGATTTTAAATTATCATTTCAACAAGCTTTAGCAAGTGAAAGCTGCCAATTCACATCATCACCTGATCACCCCACCCTCTGCAATCAGGAGTACCCAACTGTGAGCAGGACAAGTCCCCTGCCAGCAGGAGAGGCTGGACTGGAGATTTCCAGGGGACCCCTCTGACCCTTCCCTGCCATCAAACACATCCAGGCAGGACACAGGAACCTCTCACAGTCAGCTCTCCTGTCAAAGGAAGTTCCTGAAGGAGTTTCCTGCCTCTGCTGCCTGTCCCAGTCCTTTCCCTTGATTTCTCTGCATACTTTGGTGTGCCATGAACTGCAGAATTTGGGGATTGACTGTTTTTGAAGGACCATCCACTCAGATCACTGAGTATAAAACAAGTCTAAGGAAATACAAATAACCTAAAAACATCTGGAAGTGCCTGAGGCAGCCTCATATTTCACTTTACTTTAGAGCTTGACTGTTCCAGGCAGGGGACTCCCAGCCTTGCTCTGGGGCTGATGAGCTTCCCAGGGAAAGAAGTGTTTTCTGTGGCTGGAAGGAATTTCTCCTGTTGGTGCCCACTGCCCCTTGCCCTGCTGGGGGGAGCCTGGCCCTTCCTCATTCCTGATTTTTGGGGTTCCCACCCTCCACAAGACACCTCCTCCCCACACTCCACCCACACATCTGGAATAGGGGTGAAAGCTCCATAATGAAGCTGCAGAACAAGCAAAGCTCATCCTCCCAGCAAACTGTAACCCAGAGCACCCTTGGGCAGCCTCCCCTGGCAGCTCCTCCCCCTCTGGGCTCACTCCTCAGGGATCCAGGGCAGCAATTCCCTGCTCCCAGCTCTTACCTGGCTGAGGTGGGTGAGGAGGTGGCATCTGGTGGTGCATCATGGGGTAGGGTGGGGGCTGCTGGTGGGGCAGCAGCCCTGGGTGTGCTGGTGCCCCCAGGGGGTTCATGCCAGGCCCACTGGGGTGCTGGTGGGGCTGCTGGGGGTTCTGGCTGTGCTGCTGCTCCATTTGCTGGCGAGCCCTGAGCTCGGCGTATTTGAGCTGCTCCATGTGGAAGTTCTGCCTCTCTGTCAGCAGCTGCTGCCTCTGCTGCTCCAGCTGTGCCAGAACAGGACAAAAGGCAGAGGAGAGTTAGGAATGATGCATTTCAAACACCAATCAATGGGTTGGAAGTAATGCCTTGGGTTTTAGCTTTTATATTTTTCAGAATCTCTGCTGCTTAGTGTGTAACTCTGAAACTTCATGTTAGGTGTCAGTAAATTCTCTTCACAGGGTGGTTGGACAGAACAATTCCTTTCTAGCTAGAGAATCACACATAACTGGTACCCAAAAATCAGAAACAACAGCGAGGGAAAGGGGGCAAGCCAGGGGGCTGAGACTTCATAAGCTGGGGCTGTGGTTGGATAATTGACCCCAATGTGTAGATGAATCAAAACTTATGGAAGAGCAAAAACTCGTGACCAGGATCCATCCTGGATTTGATTTGGGTGTAGCCCCATCCAGGCTCTGGCGCTGCCCAAAGTGTATCCTTTCAATAAATACCTGTTTTATCCTTTCAATAAATACCTATTTTATTCCTTTTGCTCTGTCTAGTCTCTGTTCCAGGTCAGCCTTTCCAGGCAACAGAAGCAGCCTCTCATCCCAACCCAAACCCAAACTGAACTGCTGTCCTGTGGGTGTCTGCAGCAGCTCCTGGGAAAGGCTCCTGAGCTTTTTCCAGCTGGAACACACGAATTCACCTTGTTCTGTCCCAAAACCTCTCAGCAGCACAGCTCGTCACTCACGGAGCTCTGCACTGAGAACTCAGCCCTAGCACAGCTCTGGGACAAACTGGGGGTTTTTCTCTCCTTTCTGCATGGTGGAATGAGGCAGACCAGGAATTTCAGGAGGTTTTCTAGGTAAGCCTGAAGCAGAATGTGTGTGCAGCTGCAGGAGCTCAGGGATCACAGACTGGATCCTTCTCCATCCTTTGAGTGCAGGAATTGGATGGCACAGCAGCCAGACACCAGTGATTTGCACTGTTAAGTGCTTTATGTAAAAAAACCTCATGTCATTTAGGCCAATGAACATCAAAAGGCTACTTTGATTAATTATGAAGTCATGCAGAGAGTGAGACCTGGCCTAGGGAAGGTGCCCCTGCCCTGGGTGGAACTGGATGATCCAGAAGATCCTTCCAACCCAAACCACTCTGAGAATCCATGAAAACACCAAAAAGCTACAGAAAGCATTTCCTGCCATTGGGCATTTGTATGATGGATCAGTGCTCTGCTGAAGGAAGTGATATTTGACTCATTTCAGGAATACTGACACATTCCCACATTATTACTCGTGGACAGCCGGACCTGGGGGTTGTGTGACCCGTTTACAAATAATTAACGAGTGTTTGAAGGTAAACTCCATCACCGAGCTGAAAAGCAGGTTGCCAAGGAGACTCTCACCTAGCACGAGTTCTCCAAAAATCCCAAAGCTGCCTCAGTAGCCGGTGCTGGCAGGCTGGCTGCTGACAAGGCAGGGATGGGGATAGGGATGGGGATGGGGATGGGGATGGGGAGGGAGCTCCACAGAGCGGGCATTGAGCAGCCCCAGCTGGGCAGAGCTCATGAATTAAACATGCCCTGCTCGGGGGGAGGGAGTGCCTGCTGCAGGGCCCACAATGGCATCATTCACGCTGCCCTGGCTCCTTTCTGCTCCAGCGCTCTGATCCGCCCAGGGAAGCGCCCCATAAATCCACCCCAGGGGGAAATGGGGCGTGTGGGGAAACATTCCCGAGGTGGCAAGACAGCTGCGAGAGGAATTCCTGCAAATGACCCCAAACAAAGGCTCAGGCAACACTTTTTTATTCCTCTGAGACCCCTTTGTGGCCCTGCTTTGCTCTCTTGGTGGCACCCCATCCTGCTACAGCTTAAAAGAGTTTTTACAAGGATGCTCAAACAGCAGCCAGTGCTTGAAAATTCATATTTGAGTAAGGAAAAGCAGGGGAAACTTCCCTTCTACACAATCCCTGTGCTTGGGGCGAGGAAAGACAGTTGGACAGAGGGGAAAAAAGGCACAGAAATGTAAGTTATAGCTGCTGTGAAAGTGCTGCACCAGGAGGGGCAATAAAAGCACTTAATGTTCACACAGAGTGTGCTCCAGCTTCATCTCCAGCACAGAACTTCCTCTCAGGAGGAATTCCTGCATGGAAAGGATGCTCAGGAATTGGAAGTGCCCAGGGAGGTTTGGAGTGCCCACCCCTGTGGGTGTCCCAGGAATTCCTGGAGATGGCACTGAGTGCTCTGGGCTGGGGACAAGGTGGGGATTGGGCACAGCTTGGACTCCATGATCCTGGAGGGCTTTTCCAGCCTCAGGAATTCAGGGATTCCTCCCTGAACAGAACCAGCAAAGCTTCAGGTGCCATCAGAAATACTGGGTCAGCAAAGCTCCACCAAAGCTGCCTGGTTTCCCACGCTCAGCACTGGCATCAAACACAAATAAATGTGTTTTGCCTGAAATGTAACACCCTCCAGTCTGCAGCACTGATTGCTGTCAACACTCCCAATCCCTGCTCCTTCCCTGCAAGGAAAAGCCAGGGCAGCAGGAACGACAGGCACAGTGTGCAGTGGCAGCAAGGAGGTTTTTCTGCTTTAATTATTCCACTAAATATCCACAATGACAGGTGAAAAGACCGAATTTAAGCACCAGGAAGCCAAGGGGAAAATCTGTATGCACATTTTTAAAAAGGGAAATGTCATATGCCTCAAAAGGAAGAAAAAACCCTCCCTGTCACTAATGGAATATATCCCCCAAAGAAAGAATCTGCAGGGAACCTTTCCAAAAGAGTTGGGTCCATTTCCTGAGCTGCCAATCAAGCACAGACTGCAGCGGGGCAGGATGTGGAGCAATCCAGAAATTCCTGCTGACATCCTGCTCCAAGAAAAGTCCACATCCTGTCAAACTCCATCACTGAGATTAGGGGGGATTTTGGATTGGAAAGAAAAATTCCCCATGGAGAGGGTGGCCAGGTTCCCCAGGGATGTGGCCACAGCAGAGCTCAGGGAATGCCTGCATGGTGCTCCTGGCCTCATGGTTGTTTTAGGAGCTGTGAGGAGCAGGAGTTGGACCTGATGCCCCTTCCAGCCTGAGACAGGATTCCATCAATGCCAAATGGGGCTGTAATTCCATTCAATTCACACAGAAGGGCAAATGTGGAAATCCCTGGAATTATGAGTCAGCATAAACCAGGTTCAATCTTCAACCCATCCATAGTAACTGTCTACCCACAACAGAAAAAGGAAAGGAAAAACTGGCCATTCTGATCAAAATGAGATTTTGAGTCATCTTTCAAGCAGCTGGAGAGGAAGCACTTCTCCAAAGCCTCTGGCACTACACGTGACACAACTCCTGGTAATTCCTGAGTAATCCAGGCCCAGACAGCTCCTCTCCCTGTCCTGACCTCACTCCTCCCTTCCCCTCTCCTGGAGCTGCTGCTGCCTTCCCATCATCATCACCACAAAGGGAGCCTGTCACTCCTGAGCACTCCCCTCCCACCTCCTCATCCCACTTCCAGGGCTTTCCCAAGAGCTGCTCAGAGTGCCCCCAAAAACCTGACCTGTCTCCTTGGCCCCACTCTTCACTGGGGGCAGGGGAAAGGCAGCCAGGGCTGGTGTCCTTCCCTAGGGAAGGAACGGTTCCCCTTTCACTCTTTCCAGGAAAAGCTGGTTTTAGATCAGCTACAGTCCATGTGAACAGGCCACATAAAGGCTCAATCCCACACTGCTACTCGGAATAAGGATAGGGAAGCAAAGCCAGGATACCCCCAGTGTGCTGCTCATGGAATAGAGAAAACACTGGATGGAGGAGGAAAGAGCTCAAATGCCACTGTGGGAAGGAGTTATGGATTCCAGCTGAAGGACAAGGACACAGAGGAGAGGAGAGGAGCTGCTGGTGTCCCAGATGTTGGCACACACATCTGTGCAGTGAGAGACTGAATCCCAAATTCCCACTTACTGCCTCTTTCTCCCTGTCCATGATGGTTTCCAGCTCCTCAAAGTGGCGAAGTTTTATCTCCAGCTTCTTCATCTGAGTCTCCACCAGAAGGGCCACCAGGGACTTGATCTTCCTCTCCTCCACAGCTGCCAGGTGCTGGGGACGAAACACAGGGGTTTTTCTGTGACACTGGGCACAACAAGGGGCTTGGAGGGAGGGAATCAGCCAGCTCCAGCCATCCTATTCCACTTCTGGACACAGAACAGGGAATTGCATTCTAATACATAAGGAACCAGAGGCCCTTGGAAGATTATTAAGTTTTAATCAAATAAATAAGTGTGAAGGTTTAATAGAAGAGGATGCTCAGAGCTCTGCCTCGGAGCCTTCCCAGCACTGGGAGCACTTCCAGTGGGATGCAAATGAGAGAGAAGGGTCTGTTCAGTGGAGTCAGCTGAGGGTCACCCAAAAAGCTCCCAGCAGGACACACAGAGGGAGCTGTGACCCAGAATGACCCCAAACCAGGGAGATGGCACTGCCATGTCTTCATTAAGACAGATTTTTCACAAGCAGAAGGCAAATTGATTCTTTATAAAGATTAACTTCATCCCATTTATATACACACATAAATAACACCAGAGATCTGTGTATTTATATTTGATACATGAGCCAGCCATGGAAGTGTTTCACACCCCCAGAGTGTGACAAGTGTGGTCATGATGCCTTTCCTCATTTTTGTTAAAATCCTGCTGCTCAGGAGGAGAACACCCTGAGAATGCACCCACCATGCCCTGCCTGGGGGGCTCTGCATTCACAGTGTCCACCCTGTCCCAGCCTCCCCGACACATCCAAGGGCTGGGGGCAGGAGGCAAAGGTGAGGGGAAGAAGGAAAAAAAGGAAAAGCTGGAGCTCATCCAGCTCCAGCTGCAAACAGACCCCTACTGAGGGAGCTGGGCCCCAAACTGGCTCAGAACTAGGAGGAAAGCAGCATTAAAAACCTCCCTGGAACCCTGAATATCATCAGAATTTCTCAAAGCCATGTGATACTGTGCCATTTGACAATGTTCACCTCCCTGGCCCAGCAGCAGTGAAGGAGGGCTCAGTAAAGATGGGTAAATGCACTCCTGACTCTCTAAAGTGAATTTCAAATCAGGTCTGAGAGAAGCACAGGGACCCCCAGCTCATCCAACACCACATCCCTGTGAAATTCCAGCAGCTGTTCCAAAACTGACCAAAGTGCTGCACACAAAATAATGAAACAAAGCTGACAGAACAGGAAATTTCATGTCAAACAACACTGCTTAGTAAAACAAACTTGTTGGTATGAAAATTCAGAGTGAAGGAATCACCTGGTGATACAGAGTCTTCCACCAAACATTTCACTCTGTTTCACATATGCAATTTTAATCATGAAATGGGATGAACACCTAATCAAAGCACATGACTATGTCTCAAAACACACCTTGGAAAGGAAATTATCCCTGCAGGTTTTCCTAGAGAGACTCAAAGAGGCTGCTGCTCAGCCTGGTACTACCCAGGGCTTTCTGTGGGCAAAGGACAAATCCCTACAGCTGCAGCTGAGGAAAATCAGAACACAAATTCAGTGGTAATTGGAAATGCCTGATAAATCCAGCACTGCACCAGCTTCCAGCCATAAATGAGCAAGTGATCCTAAAGGGCTTTTCCAACCTAAATGATTCCATAAAAAAAGAACCATGAAATCCATGAATGGTTTGGGTTGGGAGGGACCTTAGAGCCCATCCAGTGCCACCCCTGCCATGGCAGGGACACTTCCCACTGTCCCAGGCTGCTCCAAACCCCAATGTCCAGCCTGGCCTTGGGCACTGCCAGGGATCCAGGGGCAGCCACAGCTGCTCTGGGAATTCCATCTCATCCCAGTATCCCACCCTCCCAGACAGGAATTCCTTCCCAACATCCCATCCATCCCTGTGTCCTGTTCCTCCATCCCTTGTCCCAGTCCCTCTCCAGTTCTCCCCATTGCATCACTGGGATCAGCAGCTTCTAGGAATGATCTGTCCAGCCCCAGGCACCTCCAAACAGGAATTCAGGGAGCTCAGTGTCTGGCAGAAGGTCAAACTGGGACCAGAACAGTCCTGGGAAGGGGAAGTGATGGATCAAGAGCAGAAATTGTGCAGCTCAGTCCCAGCTGGAGCAGAGCAGGAGCAGCACAGACCAGGATCCATCAGGGATACTTTTGCACAGAAAAGAAAAACCAGCTCACATTGAGAGGAAAATGAGCAGAAGGTACTTAAATTCTAATGCTGTTTGTTCAGAAACCAGAACCTGTAAAAACACATTTAAATTGTTGGTCTGTATGAAACAGAGTGTCACCCTGAACATTCATGTTCACCATTTCTCAAACAACACAACTCAACTGCTGAAAGCCACTGATCCCAAAAAAAAAAAGCAAGGAAAAAACCCCCAAACAAACAAAACCCCCATTTCAATCACTTGTCTTTAACTCCTGTCCTTCCTCAGAATCCAACTGCAATATTGCTCTGATACAAAATCCTAGGGAAAACAGCTTTTCACACCACCAGGCCTAGAGTTAGTGATAAAGAGTTTAATTACTCCCTCAGACAAAGCACAGACCACCCAAAGCTCTAATATTGTCTGGCTTTTTAAGTGAGTGGGAAGAGAAATCCCTGTTGAACCTGAATTCTACTCTGAAGTGTCAACCTCCTAATTACAATGCATTACTCTCTGTAATGGAGAGCTGAAGCTCTTGTAGGACATTATTATTGCCATAATGAAAAGTGCCATCAGGCAGGTCCCTGCTCCCTCCACCTCGGTATCTCCAGAGGAAGGGGAGCAGCAGCTCATGCCCATGTGGAGACAGTGGCTCCCATAAAACAGATTAAATCTCATGTCTCCTCACACACATACAGGTTTTTCCAACTTGGATCAGGATACCTGTGAGTCTGATGAAGACAGAGTCACCCTCAGGTTCAAAGTCTGCACTTCACCAAAATGCTGAACCTCAGCTTTGCCTGCAATTTGGGATTTTAATGGGCAAGGAATTGTCTGCCATGTGGGATTTTACAGCCTGGTTTGAAAGGTAAGAACTAAAATCTCCTCCATGTCCTGGTTTCAGAAGGAGGGACTGCACAGGACATCACCCTCCATCCTCACTCTGGGGGATGCAGCTGGGGAAAAAGTCTACAGTTAAAGAGCCAGAGTGGAAAAGTTACCAGAACACACAACATCTCATTCTATCCATGGAAATCCACCAGGAATAAACACCACCCATGCCTTGCTCTTGGTTTCTAGAAAGCAGGTGGACACGGAATGTGGCACTGAATAAAAGAAAAAAAACCAAAACTTGAATCCAGAGAAAATCATAAAGAGAAAAGAGATTTGAAAAAGATACTCTAAAAGCAATGAAAGCAGTGTGGTTCCTGCAAGAAGAAAAGGCAAGACAAGGTGCAATTAGTAATTACAGGGTAAAGCAAAGCTGATTCAACACAGCTCATTAGAGACCACACACAAACAGCAGTTTCAGGGGAGACACCAAGGTGCTTTGAACAGAACTCTTAACAAAACAGCCAGCCATGAAGGTGCCTGTGCCAGCTGCAGTGCCAGGACTGGACATCCCTCAACACCCCTGTGTCTGCTCCACACCAGGGGTTTGGCAGAGCTGCCCACTGAAGGGTTTGTGCCCCTCAGCAGACAAAAGCCTTGCCAGGAAATCTCACACCTTTTGGGGCTATCCCTTAGGGATGTTCATGCAGTTCAGAATCACCCAAGGAGCTGCTTAATTAACACTGTTCATTCTCTCACGGAGGGGCTCCGGCAGGAGAAATGAAGGCAGCTGCTGTGAGGTGTCAGGGATCAGAGGCTGAACTGCACAGCTCTGGCACCAAGGAGCACTCCATGCACAGCTCTGCTGTCCCTGCAAGCCAAGCCCAGGCTGCTGGGATGCTGGAACCCCGGGCACTGAGAGTTTCAGACTTTCTGTGCTGACAGGCACTGACCCCCAGGAGAACACTGCATTTGAGGCCATAAAGAAAACTCCCAAAATTAAATGACAGAACTGGGATCATGGATGTGTTTTTTAAATAGAAGTGTGTCATGCCACATGGTGGAAAAATCAGAGTTTAAGGTTTTAGAATACAGTAATATATAGAAAGCAAAACTGAGGTTTTAAGGCAAAGGCAAGTCCTTCTTCTTCACCTTCTTCTTCATGGGTTTGGGTGATATTGTATAATTAGGTAAAAAATTCTGCATTGCGGGCCACAGATGGTTGGTTATTGAGTTAAAAGTAAAAATAATTTAAGTAGCATTTCGTAATTGAACAGTTTAGCCTTAAAAGGCCTTGTAGAGAAATAGAACTCCATTTTTAATTTTTTAGCTTGAAGTGCTGTAAAACTCATGGTTTGTGAAACTGTAATATAAACTAATAAACATCTAAATCAAAACAAAAAAACTGTCTCACTCATTTAATCCCAACCCTAGAAAATAAAAATAGATCACAACATTGGGACAGCACCAACCTTGGCCTTGGTGGCAGCAGAGGCCAAGGCAGCAGCTGCAGCTGTGGCCACATTTCCTTCTGAGATCTCGTGTTCCACTTTCTTCTTGCCAGCCTCAGCCTCCTTGTCCTTGCTGCCATCCACGTTCTCCTTGTTCTCCTCTGCCTCCTTTTCCTCTGCAAGACATTCCCAGCCCAGCCCATTACACACAATCCCAGGATGGGGGGCACCATGCTAATTAGGCACTAATTAACTCATCCTCAGCTCCAGCACTGCTCCCCATCCAGATGCTGACAGGGGAACCCCAGTTTGAGAGGATCTGATCCAACAAATGGGGCAACTTTAAATGCTTTTCATTCCCATCCTCTCAATTCAGCACCTGCCATCAGCTCCCCCTCATCATTTCCAAATCAACTCCATCAAATCCAAACGTTCCTTATTCTACCCATGCTAAAAACCTGAACCTAAGTTGCAGGAAAAAAGCAATATATTCATTCCCATCCCTGGCAGTGTCCAAGGCCAGGCTGGACAGGGCTTGGAGCAGCCTGGGACAGTGGGAGGTGTCCCTGTCATGGCAGGGGTGGCACTGGATGATCCTCACAGTCCCTTCCAACCCAAACCATTCCATGATTTGATGAGGCACAGGGTAAATGTCAAAAAGAAGAAGGTTTTATGAAGATGCTGTTACTCCTCAGCCTGTCAAAATCCAGGCTTGGCATCACTTCCCAGGGAAACTGAGCTGAAACAGTAACTTCCACAGGGAGAAGTGAGCAGAGAATCCCAGACTGGTTTGGGTTGGAAGGGACCTTAAACGCCATCCAGTGCCACCCCTGCCATGGCAGGGACACCTCCCATTGTCCCAGGCTGCTCCCAGCCCTGTCCAATCTTAAACACCTCCAGCAGTTCCACTTTGCATCCCAAAGGATCAAAGGTTGTGGAATATTTGTAGCAACCCCCCCACTCCTCTGAGCCACAGGCACTTTGGTGCTGCAGTTCCTCCCCATCCCCAAAGCTCAGGGAGGGATTTGGTGCCTGAGCTCTGCAGGGAGGTTCAAGTGGAATCTGAACATGGAGCAGCCTGAGGTGCCAGGGGAACATCCCCAGCTGGGTCTGGGGCCTGTGCCCAGCACTGGGGCAACAGCTGGAACAGCTGGAGCAGCTCTCACCTGTCTTGGGCTCTGCTGTCCCTTCCCCCTCTGGCTCCTTCTCCACGTTCCGCTCATTTTCCCCTTCTGGGACTTTGTCTCCTTCCTCAGTTTCACTCTCGGCTTTGTTCTCCACCTGAAGGGGATGGGATTGGTTGGACAAAGGCAGGGAGAGAAGATATTCATGTTAACTTTGTTCATGGCCTTCCAATGAATTCATTACCACAACGGAAGGGATTACATTTTAAATTGGCTGCTTCAGCCATATTTGACAAACAAACCCAAAATGTGAGTAAAAGTAAATGCTAACCTGGACCAAGTCCAGGGACCCAATAATCTGGGTTACTCTGTGGGTACAAAAACTCCTCAACTAAGATCAGAGAATCATGGAATGTCTGGGAATATGCAGATTTCCAAGCCCTGAGTGAGTCTTCCCCACTTACCTCTTCCCAAATGTCCCTGTTTATGAGGGAGGCAGAAGAACTACCCGAAAACAGAGTGGGAAATAACCCCAAGGCTGCACTGATCAGCCCCAGGTTACTCTGAACTCCAAGAAATATCTCCTCTTGCTGCAGACTCCAGAAAAAACCACCCCCATTTATTTACTATTTAATTCCTGCTACATTCCTGATTCATAAATAATAATTTTAAAATTAAATGTACATATATCATTAAAATATTACTCTTATTAAAATACATATTAAACAACACTATATTAATGCATAAACAAATTAAATAGCAACAATTAAAACATTAGACTGATTTAGCAGTAATTGAACTGCTATCCTGGAATTTCAGGATGCCAGTTTAATCCCAGTTCACATCTGAAACATTCACTACAGTGTGAGGGGCTGGAATTTGGGGTTTTAGAATACAGTACTAGGTATGGGACAAGATGGATGTTCTGAGGTGTTGGCTCTTCTTCCTTCTTGTTCCTTCTTCTTCATTTCAGATAGTTTTTGTTTGGATAGAAAATCCCACAGTGTGGATCACAGGTGTTTGGTCATTGGGTCAAAAGTATAAATAATATAGATGTTAGCTCTTAATTGGATAGTTAGGCTTTAAAAGACCTTGTAACTAGCTAGAGTCACTGACATTTTGTCACTTTTAGCTTGTTAGCTGGATGTGCTGCAGAACTTACTCTAATAAAGATAAGAATTAATAAACAACTGAGTCTGAACACGAAAATCCATCTCTTGTGCTTCAATCCTGACTCTGACTGCAGGCACAGAAAAAACAACAGAGCCACTAATAAATATGTGGTGCCATTAAAATGTCACAACTGTCACTTGTCTTCCAGGCACCCCAAAACTCGTGACTTGAGGACTGAAGTACCAGAGCTGTCCTGGCAGCACTCCCCAACTCACCTTCTCTGCTGCCTGCCCCTCTGCCTCTGTTTCCATCTTCTCTTCCTCAGCTCCATCTGAGAAACAAAGAGGGCAGGTTTCAGAATTGCCCCCACAGCCACTCCCCACTCTCACTTTTTATTTTGGGTTTAACCCAAACCTGCTGTTCTCTCCGGTGGCTTCAGGAAAGGGCCAGCACTGAACTGCACAGACCAGGCTGCTCCAAGCCCTGCCCTGCCCAGCCTGGGGCATGCCCATCTCCCTCCAGCCCTAAACCAGACCAGGCAAGGCCCAACTAGTGTTAAAGTGAGACCAACGTGAGGACAGAAGAAGAAATAATAAAGATAATGATGAAGGGGTCACTGTTCCAGGGGCTGGATGGGCAGCAGGAGTGGAGGAAGAGCTGGGAGTGCATCCTGACACAGCCCTTGGCAACTCATTTATTGCTGTGTAAAATATTGATAATGTTCCTGTGATGACAGCTGGTTCTAGAGATCAGGGGATAACAACCAGCCCTGGAAACAGCATGGAAGTGCCTGGATAATGTCCTAGAATATTTTGTGTGATTGTTTAGAAGTTCAAGCAATCCCAATTTATCCACAGCTCTTCAAGGAGGGACAGGAGGAAGCACAACCTCGTGGTCCTGGCCCAAGATTTCACAAGTTAATGTAGAGAGGCATTAAAGGAGCTTATTGAGATCCTGGACTGGGGTGATGCAGAACTGCTGGTGACAAGCCCTGATCCATCTCTAAGCTTCTGAAGACATCAGCTGGTGCTGGGGGCTCATGTGCAGTAATCCTCATTTTCCTGCTAATTCCTGTGTGCTACACTGAGTAAAAACAAGGTATGAAGTGTTCTTCTTGAACAGCAACAGTTCTGTAGAGAAATTTTTACAAAGCCCCCTCCATATGTAAGAAAAAACCAACTAAAATATCTGACTGAAGGGTAATGGTTTTCCCTCTTGGCCTATTTTAAGGTTATAAACCCACTTATCTGAACTATCTGCCACCAGAATTCAATTTCGGGAGACGGGGGACATTCTTCCTCACAGGTTTTATCTCAGAGTTAGGATTTAGTGACCCAATAATGTCACAGGGAAAAATCTCGATTAGATTTTGTCAGACAGCTCTTTCAAGCCTAGAAGCAGAGTTCCAAACTGGGCTTGAAAGTGCCATTGCTGCCAGGAAAGGGAAGGATTTACAAAGAAAGCTGGATTCAATCCTTGAAGAAAAAAAGGGGAGACAAAGTGCAGAACACACTCAGTGTGCCCAGGTTAGTGGAACTCAAACCAAAAAATACCACACAGAAATACCTAAATTTACATTCTTGGGTGGGGAGGATCACCAAGATCATCCCAGTGCCACCCCTGCCATGGCAGGGACACCTTCCACTGTCCCAGGCTGCTCCAACCTGGCCTGGGACACTGCCAGGGATCCAGGGGCAGACAGGACACCACTCCATGGACCATGGGAGCTGTTCAGGGACTGATGCTGCTGCTGTGGAGGAATTTAGAGGATCCCAAGATCACTGAGGCTGGAACAGCCCTCCCAGCCCATCCAGTGCACCCTGTGCCTGATCCTCACCTTGTCCCCAGCCCGGAGCTGCGAGTGCCACAGCCAGGAATTCCTGGGACACCTCCAGGGATGGGCACTGCAAACCTCCCTGGGCAGTTCCAACCTCTGAGCACCCTTTCCATGGGGAAATTCCTGCTGCTGTCCAACCTGAGCCTCCCCTGGCCCAGCCTGAGGCCGTTCCCTCTCCTCCTGTCCCTGTTCCCTGGGAGCAGAGCCTGACCTCCCCACTGTCCCCTCCAGCCAGGCAGGAGTTCCAAAGAAACAGGACACCCCAGAAGGACAAACTGCTTCCCATCCACTCTTTAGAGAGGATTTTCTCCAGGAACAGCACACAGAGCATCTCAAAGTGCTCTCAGCCCCTCCCTTGTGTCACATCGATGGACACCAGCCAAACCCAAGTGCTCCCTCCCATTCCCAGGGACACCCTGGGAAAGAAGGGACGTGTGACACCAAGATTATTGCAAACATCCTGATTTAACCTGGCTTCTCTGGTTCTGGCTGCTGCAATAAATGTCAGGTTAAAATTAGGCTGACAACTTCAGACAGGTTGTAGTCAATGGGTTTTGAAAAGTGTTTTCCTGCATCAGCAGCAGAGCCTTGATGGGCAGTGACAGCAGCTCCCAGGGGTGGGACAACACTCCTGCAAGGGACAACAGGTTCAATTATCCATTGTTAATTTGGGGGGGAAAAGAGTTTGCCTGGGTGGAAGCAGGTTTTTGGTTCTCAATCACAGGCTGCTCAAGGGATGCCAGAGTCATTAAGGTTGGAAAAGACCTTCAGGACCATGGAGGCCAAGCTGTGCCTGATCCCCACCTTGTCACCAGCCCAGAACTCTGAGTGCCACCTCCAGGCCTTCCTGGGACACCTCCAAACTCCACCACCTCCCTGGGCAGCCCCTTCTATTTATATTTTTTATATTTAACATCCTTCCCATGAAGAATTCCTCAGGAAGTGCCTCGAAATAGCAGAGTCTGGTAAAACTTAATCCCTAATTCCAGAACTGACCTTCTGCACAGCCATGACAGAATTGCCTCTGGCCCCTGGCACAGACACAAACACAAGTGTATTGATTTTCCTGTGGGATCTGATGAGCTTAATGAAAATCCATCCCAGAGGAATTGATCAGCTGGAGATCTGTGTCCCTGGGACAAATGGGGAAGCCTTGACTTTAAGGAGAGAGCCCCTGAAATGCCTTTCCCCTGCACCAAAGATGCTCCTGGAACTCTTTTCAGCAGGTTTGGTGTTGCACCTTGCAGGAGGTGGAATCAAGGATCACAGAATCCCAGAATCATTAAAGCTGGAACACACCTCTGAGACCCTGGATTCTGTCCTGTGCCTGATCCCCATCTTGTCCAGCCCAGAGCTCTGAGTGTCACAGCCAGGAATTCCTGGGACACCTGCAGGGATGGGCACTGCAAACCTCCCTGGGCACTTCCAATGTCTGACCACCCTTTCCATGGGGAAATTCCTGCTGATGTACACCCTGAGCCTCCTCTGGTCCAGCCTGAGGTTGTTCCCTCTCCTCCTGTCCCTGTTCCCTGAATGAAAGGACATTTCTTATGTGAGGAAGAGGCAGATGGTTGTGAGCCACCACAGGACACCCCTCAATATGGAAAAACCACTGGGAGATGAGGAACCATCACCTCTCCAAGCCTCCCCTTCCACATGAACCAGCAGCTATTCTGTTTCCATGGAATTTTGTTCCGTTCTGCACGGAACACTGAGCCCTTTCTCTAACACATGAACTTGGAGCCCAGAGACTTCACAAAGAACTTAAATGGACTTTGTGCCAACAAGGAAACCTGTGAAACACCCACTGTAAGAATTCCCTGCGTTACCAAAGAGCTGCAGAAGCAGCAGATCCAGAAGCTCCGCTGTGGTGAGAGGAACAAACAAAGCTCTGCAAACAAAAGCAGAGTCACCTGCCTGACTTCAGCTCAGAAAACAGTTTAGGATGCCCTGCAGACACCCCAGACTCCTCTGTTCTCACTGAGGCAGCACAGCACCTGTCACAGCCAGGCTGGAATATTATTTAACTGAGAGGAAATACACGATAGCTGTGGAAATATCCTGGGTATGAGAGTGGTGCTGTTATCCAAAGCCTTTACATTTAAATCACTGAACCCTTTCCTTTAAATCATTTACATTTCCCACATCAAATCCGGGCTGCACAGCCACCAGAGCTGCCTCTGCTCCTGCCTCACACAGCCTGGGGGCTCAGCAACACGGGGGCTCCATGGGGGAGCCTGGCGAGCTGGGAGAGCTGCTGGGGAACTGGGAAAACTGGGAAAGCTGCTGGGAGAACATCCCTGGCAGTGCCCAAGGCTGCTGGGGGAGCTGGGAAAGCCTCAACAGCTTCTGTGTGAGCCCCAGGAATTCACCAGGAGAGGACTGATGGGCTGAACCCCCCAGTGGTGCAGAGCCAGCCCCCAGGCACTGGGACTCACCCAAAGCTAAGGAGCACTCCGGAATCCATGGGTTTAGGAATGCTTCCATCACCTCAGAGCTCTCACCCTGGAGAGCAGGAGAGAAATCTCCCTGCCAAACATGATTAAAATAACTGTGTGATTAAAATAACTGTGTGTATGTGCCCTGCTTGTGTGTGTTTGGGAATGAATCAAACCCATCCACAACATGGTCAATGTAAGCCTCCACTGGTGCCTTTTACAGGTGTAGGGATGCAGGAAACCAAACCAGCATTCCCTCACTCACTGCACACAGCAGCTCCAGCCTGAGGCCCCCAGGACTGGTGTCAGTGGAAATACTTGCTGGAGGAAGACCTGAAATATTCAGGTAACTCCAACACAGCCCCTTCAGTGTCATTAACCACCTCTGGAATGACATTTACAGAGACTTCCTAGAAATCATTAAACACCACAGGTGTGCTGGACATTGCCCTTCTCTGGAGCTCAGTCCAAGCCAGAAGAGCTGGATCCTTGTTTGCTCCCTCAGGCAATTTTCACTGACACAGCTGCAGAGCAGCTCCAGTGGCTGTTCCACAGCCTGCTCTGGGGCAGGACTCACACAAGTCTTGACATTTATGATGGGGAATTGTTCTAAAACCTTACAGCAGCTGTGGCTGCCCCTGGATCCCTGGCAGTGCCCAAGGCCAGGCTGGACAGGGCTTGGAGCAGCCTGGGACAGTGGGAGGTGTCCCTGCCATGGCAGGGGTGACACTGGATGGGATTCAGGGTCCTTCCAACCCAAACATTTTTCTAACTCTATGAAAGCAGGAGACAGAGCCCACCACACTCACCACAGCACCTGAACCACTCCAGCCTCCCTGTAACTCCACTGAAGCCTCACTTTATCAACTTAAAAGGAATTAACACCAGCTTTTAGAAAACCTAACAAGGAAGACTTAGAAGAGGAGATTCTTGGGTATTAACTTAAGCTCCTCCAATCTGTTCCAGTCATTTTCCCTTTTCACATTCCATATTGACTATAATTCACTGATATTAAATAGTTTTTAAATTATTACGGAGCTCTGATATAATTTTATTTTTGAAACATAACAACTAATGAACTTTAGTATGGAACCTTAAGCAGATACTTTGATTTCTCCATAGTTGCATTTAAAGATAAAACCAGTGCTCTCTGATTCCATTACAGAATGGATGGAGGGACAGGACACAGGGAATGGCTTTGAAGAGAAAGAGGGCAGTGACGGATGGGATATTGGGAAGGAATTGTAGGAATTGTTCCCTGTGAGGCTGAGGAGGGACTGGAATATATTTCCCAGAGCAGCCCCTGGATCCCCAGCAGTGCCCAAAGCCAGGTCGGACACTGGGGCTCACCTGGGACAGTGGGAGGTGTCCCTGCCCACGGCAGGGGTGGCACTGGATGATCCCTGAGGTCCCTTCCAGCCCAGCATCCTTTGATTCTATGACACTGTAACAGCCAGTGAACTTTCATTCCCATCTGGAAGCCTGGGCAGATGTTTTGATCCCTGCACAGCTGCTCTGAGGCACAACCCCTGGTGTCCGAGCGCAGCCACAGCCACAGCCCATGGGACAATCCCTGCCACGGACACCCAGGGTCCCTGTGCCCAGCTCTGGGGGGTGGCAGGCACCACAGATTGCTGAGTGACCCAGTTCATGGGCTGAGCAGCTCCCCCAGGGAGAACCATCTGCTCCTGTCCTAATTTATTCCATTAGTCACAGCCCCGTACAAATCGCATTAACGATGCTGGGCAGGGCTGGGGCAGCTCCCCACGCCTCAGAACCAACTGTGGGGTGGGGTCTGCCCTGACACCCCCCAGCCACCACTGCCAGGCACCTCGGAGTCCCCATTTCCAGCCTGGGCCCAAACCCTCCCAGAGAAAGGGCCAGCCTGCAACCTGGCAACGGGGAGAACTCAAAGCAGCAAATGTGTTAGGGGGACACGTTCAGGACAGGAGGAAATGGCTCAGGATGTGCCAGGGAAGGCTCAGGGTGCACACCAGCAGGAATTTCCCCATGGAAAGGGTGGTCAGACATTGGAAGTG
Organism: Rhabdornis inornatus; assembly: GCA_013397075.1. Classification (NCBI taxonomy): domain Eukaryota; kingdom Metazoa; phylum Chordata; class Aves; order Passeriformes; family Rhabdornithidae; genus Rhabdornis; species Rhabdornis inornatus. The sequence continues at coordinate 170,391 of VWZS01001743.1, forward strand.
CCCAGGGAGGTTTGCAGTGCCCATCCCTGCAGGTGTCCCAGGAATTCCTCGATGTGGCACTCAGAGCTCTGGGCTGGGGACGAGGTGGGGATCAGGCACAGCTTGGACTCTGTGACCTTGGAGGGCTTTTCCAACTGAAATGATCCTTTGTTTGATCCTTAACAACCCACAGTGACACCTGCACCAGGAGAATATGGGAGAAGGGAACAAAGACGGGAAGAAAAAATTAACTGAAGACGACCTCATTTTAAAAAAACTCTAAAATTAAACTCAGCCCCAGACAGAGTAACACAGAGATTTGGTTTATAGTTGACTTGTAAATAAACCCCAAAGCCTTGTCCTTCCAGCAGAGCTTCAATGCCTGCTGTCAGCTCTGAGGAATACGGAGCAGCAGATATTCCAGATGCTTCTCTTTCCAGCACACAGTGCACCCCATCCCAAAGTACTGAGCTGCCTCATGGCAAGTCAGTCCCACTGAGTGCAGAACTGAGATATGTGACAGAAGGGCTGAGTGGTTTGTTTGCTTCTTTTCTAATTAAGAACTATCTTGGTGATTTAAATGGCATTTTGCAATCTAATTCACTGGGTAGTTTTGCAATGGACATTAAGTGCTATAAATAGCAGCCCTCCATGGGTAGCAGTTGACAGCTGAAGAGCACCAAAGCCAGTCCCTTGCGATGCCATCCCACAATCTGGCACCTTGCTCGTGTCCCTGGCTGGGGTGACAGCAGGTCAGCTGTGCAGTGCAGGAGCACATCCCAAATCCAGCCTCCCAGTCAAGCTCCATCACCTCCTGCTCAGCTTCACCCAAAGCCAGACTTGCCTTTTCATGTCCAGTCACTAAAGTCACTAAAATCATTTGTGATAAGCTCAGCAAAGCAGGAGCCAACAGGGCTGAGAGGAAAATAAGAGTGACAAGATGGTAGATCTGCAAGCAAATGAGGAGAGCAAAGTCTGAGAAAGTCACGGGGATGGGGTGAACTGTGCCTGCTCCTCCTGCTGGGAGGGCCACGAGGGGCACACAGGGCTGCACTTCCCAGGGAGCTGCTTTGACACTCCAGAGCAATGAGGAACCAATTTGCACCAGCCAGGGTTTCAGAGAAAAGACTTAACAGCAGAATATTTGCTGAACATGACAAATTAAACCAGACCTTGTTAACACTCACAGGTAATGCCCAGCAGAATTCCAGCCCAACCAGAGCCAGGACAGGATTATCATGTGCCAGTCCAGCACTTCATCAGAAATTGCTCTCCTGCTGCCTCCACAGTGAGTACCAGATTCACCTCAAAACCCACTGCCCAAACCCCTCAGTGTGCTTTAACACCACAAAGGCAGCATCCTCCAACATCCCAACTAATGGAATATCCTGCTCTGGAATTTTCGGTCGTTGCACTCTGTGCATCCCATGCAACAGCATTTCCACACAGTGAGAGCAGGGAAACAAACTCCTAAAACTCACGGCAGTCCTAAATCCCTCAGTTCAGTGTCCAAGTCAATCCTGCAGTGAGCAGAACGACCCATCCCCTTCTCCCTGCGCAGAGCTCCCATCTGCTGCTGGAGGAAACCCAGGGTTTGTGAGGACTCAGAAGGAAGTGCCCCCATGGCATTCCCCCCAGGGGGTGCAGCACTCACCCATCCTGTCGGGCTCGTCGGGGCCGGTGCCCGCGATGCAGCTGCTCTCCAGCCCGAAGGTTGGATCCACCTTCCCCGAGGCTCGAGCTGCTTCCTGCACCTTCTTCACATGGGCCTCCACCAGCTCCAGGGGCACCTCCTCCCTGACCCTGGAAAACTCCTCTGTGGGACAGGACACACACCATCAGCCATTCTGGGCCTTCTGCAGCAAACTAAATCACATTTTCTCTGACCAGTGACCCCCTGGGACACGGGGAACTCTCAAATATCTGAGCTCCTTCCTGGCACACGAGGTGGTTGATTTTGTCTTTCAGATGTGGTAGAAAAGAACCTCTTCCTAATTATATAAAATTGTGTTTTATGTGTAAAAACAAAGAAAAAATTGAAAGGAACCATTTTATCAAGTGGACCCATCCAATGTCCACTCAAGACCTGAACCTTCTAGTGCAAGATGTCCCTGTCCAATGCAGGAGGTGGAACAGGAGGTCCCTTTAAGGCTCCTTCCCACTCAATCCAGTCTGGGAATTCCAGGATCTCTGGAAAGTAATTTCACACAGGATAAAAGAGCAAAACTGCAACATTCCCACCGAATTTACCCGGAGCTGCAGTGGTGACAGAGGGCAGAGGAACACCAACCACCAGGTGCAAACACAGCAGGAGCAGTGAGGGCAGGAGGCAACAGCAGCCATTGTTAGCACTCAGTGGCCTTTTGGAGCCACTCCAACTCCACAGAGTGTGGGGATGGAGGGCCTGGAGATCACCCAGGCAGGGTCACCTGCAGCAGGTGACACAGGGATGTGTCCAGGTGGGTTTGGGATGTCTCCAGACAGGGACACTCCAGGGCAGCTGTTCCAGGGCTCTGCCCCTCCATGGAAAGAGGCTTTTCCTTCCTCCTGCTGAGCTGGAACTTGTTGTGCTTTGCTTTGTGGTCACTGCTCGTCATCCTGTCACTGAGCAGAGCCTGGCACCTCTCCTGGCACACAGCTGGAGAGGTTTGTGTGCATTGATGGCATCCCCTCTGTGCTCCCCTGCTGCAGACTGAGCAGGCCCAGCTCCTGCAGTCTCTGCTCATCAGAGATGCTGCAGAGCCCTGAGCATCTCTGTGGCCTCTGCTGGAGCCTCTCCTGCAGCTGCTTGTGCTGAGGAGCCCAGAACTGGACATGATATTCCAGCTGGGCCTCGGCAGGGCAGCCTGGCTGCAAAAGGGATTTCAGGAAAGCAGAACACAAACCTGCAAAGAGCAGAGCTGAGCCTACATCACCTGTACCCCCAATTCCTGGGTTTTACTTGTCTGAGGACACAGGACCCCTCTGGCTGGGGGGGAGGGACACAGGGGTCAGGGACACGGGGGTGAGGTGGACACAGTGTAAGGGACACAGGGAGACAAAGGACACAAGGTGGGGTCAGGGACACACAGGGATCAGGGACACACAGGGATCAGGGACACAGGGAGATGAAGGACACAAGGTGGGGTCAGGGACACACAGGGATCAGGGACACACAGGGATCA
>VWZS01001743.1:175518-207642 GCA_013397075.1 Rhabdornis inornatus
AATATACATTACATATTTATATATTTTTACGTATAATATATAATATATATAACATATAAGCTCTCTTTATATATATTACTAATGTGGCCATTTTTAGTGCCATTTTTAGGGATTTTTTAGCTGTTTTAAGTCAGATTTTCCCCCTGGATTTTTCCCAGCCTTTTTCCATGTTGTCCCCCCCAGGAATCCCGCTGGGTTTGGGTGGTTTAGTGCAGATTTTGGTTGTTTCAGTACATTTTTAGTGGGATTTTTGAGGGGTTTTTTTGCCATTTAGAGTTGGATTTCCCCCGGATTTTTTTCCCCCTGTGTTTGCCAACTTTTTCCCAGTTTTTCCCCCCAAGAATTCCTGGAATATCACCAAGTTTGGGGCCATTTTTTGGTGTTTCAGCGCAGATTTTGGGTGTTTCAGCGCAGATTTTAGGGCTCCCAAGGCCATTTTTAGGGATTTTTTTGCCATTTTAAGTCAGATTTTCCCCCTGGATTTTTTCCCAGCCTTTTTCCAGGTTTTCCCCTCAGGAATCCCTGGAATCTCGCCAGGTTTGGGGCTGTCTTAAAACAATTTAGCAGCAATGAGCTACTGAAGGCCTTGCATTATTTCCTGAAAAACCAACACAATAATCCTGTAAAGCCCTCCAAGTCACAGCCTAATAAATTATTGCTCCCTTAACAAGCCATTTTTTTCCCCTGAGAATTGTTTTAGTGAATTTTCTGGACAGTATAAAATAAATACTGACATATCACGAACTATTAACTTCTACATTTCTGAGAGGATTCACAGTGCAGTCACCCAGAAAAGGCAAAACACCATTTGAGTTTCTGGCAGAAGATGTTCAATGTGAAAATGAGTTTTCCCAAGGGAATCTCTCCCACAAGGCTGAGAAGTCCCAGGAATCTCAGCCTTCCAGCCTGACTTAACTCTGAGAGCAGGGAGGGAGAACTGGGAGCTGGGCTGGATCTGCCAGAGGTCCCCAGGAGGACACCCAGGGTGGCAGAGCAGAGCACAAAGGGACACAAGGTTCTTGTGCTGGGATTTCAGCACTTCCCAGGGACCAGTGGAGGATCCAAACTGAGCCAGCAGCCTGGTGCTCGGAGTTCCCCCATCTGGGAAGGGCCCAGAACATGGAACAACTTCTATGGAACACCAAGAACAGGCTGGATGGGGCTTGGAGCTGCCTGGGGTAGTGGAAAGTGTGCTGCCCATGGCAGGGCTGGGGTGGGATGAGCTCTAAGGTCCATTCCAAACACGCTTGTCTTTAGAGCAGCTCTGGTGGAAAAGTGTTTTAGTATTTGTTCAGTTAAACAAGCTCTGAGAATTCCTCAAGGACAAAATATCAACCTGGATGGGGCCCTGAGGCACATCCTGGCTGCAGAGGCTCAGCTGAGCTCATGGAAATGCTCCTGTTTGCAAAGGTGTGGGTTTGAGCAAACTGACAAGGACAAATTATTTCATCTAAAAGCATCACAGATCCAACTGGAGGAAAATGCCTGAGCTGCCTCAGTGGGCAGCACTGCCCAGCCCCTGACCCCAGAGGGATTTAAGCTCAAGACTGGCTGAAGTTTCTCTCTCCCAGCCAGGTCTCACTGCTGAATTGGGTGGGAGGGGGAAAATCCCCCAGAAAGGCTCTGGCTCCCTGCTCCTCCCTTCCAGCAGCTTTGGGATCAGCTGGGAACGGCCCCATGGAGCCCAGCTGGGTGGGGAGAGCAGCCAGGAGCAGCAGCACGAGGGCTCTGAGAGCTGCAGGACAAGAGCCCCGGGCTTGGCAAGGAGCCTGGGCCAGGCTGCACTGCCCAGGCTGCTCCCCACCACGACAGCCCCAAGCCCTGCTGAGCCCGTCTCCTGCCCCTGCCATCTTCAAGGCTGCAGCACACGACCCTGCTCAGCTCACTAGGTCACACTCAAGGCAGATATTCATTCCCTGCTCAGCCTTAATTTCCCTTTCCCTGATGTCATCTCTGGGCTCTCAGTGCCTGTGTCCATTTTTAACCCCAGCTCTGCTTCTCAACCCCCAAATTTCTGCTTTCTGCTCCTTCCCCGGCTGTTGTTTTCCTGCCAGACAAATCCTTGCTGGCAATAAATGTCCTTCCTAAAAATAGCTGAAAATGCATTTAACTCTGCCTGAGCCATGGAGGGGCTCTGCAGGGAGGGGGGTTTGGGGAGGAAAACTCTATTTCCTCCCCCAAATTATTCAGTCAACAGGCAGAAGGCCAATAATTATTTCAGATACAATTTATTATTTGGAACTTCACTGCCTATCTATTTTCCCAAAGCTGCCCTGAGGATTTAATTGGACTGAGCTGGCTTGTTACAGCTGAATTACTTATGCTTGAACTGATATACTCTTTACTGATTTATTCATAGAGCAAGTCCATGAAAAAGGAGGAATAAAAACATTAAGTTAAACTCATTAAACAGAATTACAATCTCAAGATTTAGGGGGGGGTTGGTTTGTTTTAAACACAGAGTATGTCACTGGGTTATTTCACTGGGCTACAAGGTGCAGTGTATAAGCTAAAAACATATAAACCAATGAATTTTAAATAATAGTACTATTAATATTAAATATTTAAATAATATATTTACATAAATAAAAAAGGAAAGAAGTCAGTGTATCAAGGCATTAGCCTTGTTTCTCCTTACAAGAACACCATGGAAAACAGCTGTTTACACCCTATAAGCAAAATTTTTCCATGTGCCAATAGGAAAGTATTGGCTAAACAGTGAGTATCAACCTAAAATAAATAGGGAAAAAAGGGAGATTTTGGCTGTTTGATGACCACACTCCATATGTGTGAAGACTGAATCACAGCTGCTGATTTGGCACTGACACAGGTCCATCCTCCAGGCTCTTCCCCAGGAAATTAACTTTTCAATGGGTTTATTGACACATGGGAAGACAAAAAAGCTGAAACAACCAAGCAATTGCAGTTTGCCCTGAGCTTTGCAAATAAAACCCAACAAAAACAGAGCCCCAAACTGGAATTCTCAGAACTCTGAATTATTTTAAAAGAAAGAAATCTGCCTCTACGTCAGGAAAAAGTTCCTGTGAAAGCAAAGTTGGGGAAAACATCTTTTCTTTGCAGCACTTTAAATTATTTCAGGCCACTGAGATTCTTCCAGACAGAAAGAACTGCCCTGATGTGAGAGCCCAGAGCCCTGTGCAGCTCCTCAGGAGGGCTCCAGCCCCACTGCAATTCCAGGAGATCCAAGCATCCATCCCCACGTGCTCCAGAGCTTCACCTGGGGCCACCAGCCTGCAGCAGCCCCTGGAGCTCATTGGGAGGTACCTCATGGAATCATATCAGGGAATTTTTTTGTAGACTTCCAGAAAAAGCTCAAAGGACACTCCAAGTGCAGCTATACAGGGAAAACAAGGAGATGGATGGGGTGAAAGAGCTACCCAAGAACTTCCCTTCTCTGTGGCCTCAACTGCTTCTAACTGCTTCAACCTCCAAAATCAGCTGTCTCCCTAAGCTATGGCATGGCTTGGAAATCAGAATTCCCAAGTATTTATCTAAGTGCCAGGTAAACCTTTACCTGAATTATTTACCACTATTTGAATAACTAACATTATCTCATACTGTCACTGAGTCCTGCTGAATGGAAACACCTCTGCACTGTAAAACCTGTTCTTGACTTACACAAAGCTGTTAAATGCTTCATTTCTGGTTGTTAGAACCAAACCTTGGACACAGGGAGCCCCTCTCTCACAGAGATGCTCCTGTCATCTCTTTACATCTCTTGTAGCCATGATGGCAGTTGCCATCTAACTCCAGAAAATGCACATGTGGATTTTTAAAGCCTGCAGTACCCCTCCAGGTTTGTTTTCCTACCCTTTGGCTTGGCCTCATGAACTCACCTCTAACAGCAGCAGTGTCTCCTGCTCTGTCCATTCTCTGCCAGCACTTGCACCTTTACTCTACAAAAGACAAGAGGGAAAAAAAAAAGGTGAAACACAGGATTTCTTGCACAAAACCTTGTAGAAGAAGACACTGAGGAAGAAAGGGGAAGAATCTGTGATCTGAGCCACTCAAACCTCCTCTATGCAGCTGAGCAGCCCCTGGTGATCCCCTGCAGGGGTCCATGTGATTTATTTGCTCCTCACATCCCAACTTCCCACCACACGCTCCCAGGTAAAGAAAAGGGACCTGGCACCCTCCTCTCCCAGTGATCTGTGCCTGCACACACAGCAGAGAGCATTTCCCTGAATAATAAACCCCTGATTGGGCTGGGCACAGTGTGGGCTGCTCCAAAATAAGTTAATTTATCTCCAAGTTCATCAGTAACTCAGTAGAGAAATAACAACTCTTTACAGGGGGATGAGCTCTGTGGGAAGGCAGAGTAATTCCAGCAGGATCAGCTGCACGTGCAGCTATGATCTACATCTCCTGCTCAGATTGGATACAAATTCCAAACTCATGGTGAAACTTCCCCTCCTGTGACACCATGACCCAGCACAAAAGCAGCTCAGGACCTGCTCCTAAGGAACACCAGCACCCTTGGATGGCTCCGTGCTGGACTGAAAGGAAGAGGCTATTTGGGATAATAAATGTTATCTCCAGATGCATTTCAAACAGCTCATTAACCCACAGAGAACATTAATCAATGAGTCACCCAACTGCTGCTCTCCACAGCCAAAAGCCCCAGCCCACAGAAAGCAAGCAGGGACATCTGCCAACAAACCTGCTCCAGTTCACAGCTCCTGTAAACAGAGCCAGAGCCCAGAACCAGCAACAGACTGATCAATCTGGAGAGTGTTTATACCTCCCTTAACAAGTGAGAAAATCTATCCATGAAATGTGAGATGGAACCAGCCTTATAAAAATACCCCTAGAACTGGTTTGTGGGATTTTTAAAGGATGGTCTGAAGTGGTAAATAGTGTTTAAATAGTTAATTTTTAGTTTAAACAGTGACCTCTGAGGACAATGAACCAGTGACATGGAATTAGCCTGATGCCACCCACGAGAGGCACTACCCAGCTCTGGAGATTCCTAATTCCCACTGGAGGCTGTGCTGAGGCACCCTGGCATTCCCAGAGCACCCCCAGGGACACACAGGGAGCAGGGAAAGGCAGGAGGCTGGGCAATCAGCACATCACTGCAATGATGTCCCCAAGTTTAATTATCCTGAGTACCACTCTGCAGTGACAGTGCCCAAATGTCCCCTGCAAGGCTCCAGGACACCCAAACCAGTGGGAATTGGGGTCCCTGGGGAGAACAGGAGAGGCAGAGATGCTGCTGGAAGCTCTCTGTGTCCTCAATCACTGCATGGTTTGCTGATGCTGAACCATTCCAGCAGGAACACAATGAGTTTGGCATCTGAGGGCTGACAGTGTGCACTGGGCTGTGAAGTTGTCCATGTCTTTATTCCCATAAAATCAGAATTCCAGCACAACCTCCCACCATAGTGTCCTGCACAGGGATGGAAGACAACTAAACCAGGAGTGGGGGGAGCAACACAAGTCACCTCAGTGACAAAGTGGGGGACACCTGAGGAATAGCAAAGCCCACTGGGAGCTGGAGGGAGAATCCCAGGACACTTGCCTTGGCCAAAGTCTTTTTGGAGTAGATGTCTGTGCGAAGGCCAAAGTTCTGCAGGTCAGTTGGCTTCTCCTTGTTTTTCTCAGGAAAGCTCAGCATCTGCTGGGCAGCTGGAACCTGGGAACAAGGGCAGGAATTGGAAGTTATCCAAGGCTTTCAGACTAACACTCAACAGAACATGGACTGGACAGAGAAGGTGTCAGAGATGGACATGGACTGAGCAATGTGTGAGTGGCTCTGCACAGAACTGGTCACACGGGGGGACACGTTTCCCCAGCTGGATCACACGGGGGGACACGTTTCCCCAGCTGGATCACACGGGGGGACATTTCCCCAGCTGGATCACACGGGGGGACATTTCCCCAGCTGGACAGGTGTCCCTGCAGGACAGGGGTGCTGGGCTCACCTGGGGGGTGCGGATGTGCAGGGGCATCAGCCCCGAGGGGGTGTCAGCCAGCACGTTGAAGTGGGGGGTCGGGGGGGGGCCCATGGCCATGGGGCGGCTCTCAGGATCCACCTGGTAGTTGATGAGCCCCCACTGCTCCAGGAAGGCGTGGACCCTGTGGAATACAGGACAAATCCAACCTTTGCCACCAAAGCTTTGCAGTGCGGGAGGTGACAAGGACAAAGCTGATCAAATCCAGACCCAGAAGCTCCTCCAGTCCTTCATTAATGCCAAACAGCAAAATAAATCCCAGTGCAGGAGCCCTGCACACCTGAGGGCACTGCAGTGTGATGTATAAACCAAAGCCTGACTGTGTCCAGCTCTGGGCCCCAAAAAAAGACCCTGAGGGACTGGAGGGTGTCCGGGGAAGGGAATGAAGCTGGGAAGGGGCTCAGCTGGAGAAATGGAGGCTCAGGGGGAATTCTGGCTCTGCACAACTCCCTGACAGGAGGGGATGGTGGGGGGATCAGGCTCTGCTCCCAGGGAACAGGGACAGGAGGAGAGGACATCAGCAGGAAGGAGTGGTCAGGCCTTGGCAGGGGATGCCTAGAGAGGTGACCTAGAGGTGTCCAAGGAAGGCCTGGATGTGACACTCAGTGCTCTGCTGGGGGCAGGACACAGGCTGGACTGAATCTTTGGAGGGCTTTAGCTGGTGCCTGGCAACGTGCAGAAGTTCCAAGCCCCAGAGCCCACAGTGGCACCTCATGACAGCACAGACGTCCCCAGTGAGGTTCCTCCTGCAGGCAGTGCTGGTCAGGTACTCCTGCGGGTTCAGCCGGTACGTGTCGATCATGAAGTTCCTGTAGGCCAGGTATCTGCAACACAGCAGCACCAGCTTGTGTCCCCTCACTCCCACCAGCTTGTGTCCCCTCACCCCCACCACAGCCCAAGCAGGCACTGTAACATCCACCCCCCCCAGACACCCATTCCCGACAAGAAAACACCAACAAATCTCTCTCAGTGGTGGCATTTCACAACCAGCACCAACACCAATAGCTAAGTGGAATTCACACTCTTCCAGACTCTTTCCCTCTGGATTTTCCCCCATGTTTGGATTAGCAGCACATGGAAACATGTTTAAATTGTAAATCACACAATTATCTGTTGTAACTTGGCCGCTGAGCAAATATTGCCACAACAGAATAGAAGCTGCAAGATGAAAATAACGGGGTGTGGTCTTCACACAGGAATAGGATAAATAATCCTGTGTGAAGGAAAAAAGCTGCACAGAAAAGCAGAAGTGGATGGAACACTGCTGTGGCTGCATGTGGAGTTCTTAATGGATGAAGGGATGAGGCAGGAAAGGCTGGAGAACAGCAACATGCAGAAGAAAAGATCTTTGAAAAGCAGAGGACAAGAGCCCAGAGCCAGCACAGCTGGGGACAGCTAGAGCAGAAACAATCCCTGAGAGATTCCCCCATTTCAGTAAATTTCTGGAATATCCTGATGTTTCCTAACACAAATTACCCTGAAGAAGATAACCTGCCATAAAATTACTGATAGCTGTGCTCTTTAGAGGGAACAAACCCAATCTGCCAAAGACAGGCTGGCACCATCCAGGCTGGATGGGGCTCGGAGCAACCAGGACTATGGAAGGTGTCCCTACCCATGGCAGACAGGTGGAATGAGATGGGCTTTAAAGTCCTTTTGCACCCAAATTATTGCAGGATTCCATCAAGTGAGTACCAATGCAAAGCTGTGTGTAAAACAGTGGTTTTAAAGCAGATTTCTGCCTTTGGAAAATTCCAGGGGGGAATGTTTCACATGCAGTGTGTGAAGCAGCTGGGAACCAAAAATATAAATCATCCAGGCAAAGCCCGAGCAGGCAGATGCTGCAAGCACATGTCCCTGCCAAAATCCCACATCTTCCTCCTGACCAAATCATATGTGCAACTGGCTGGAAGAAAATTGCTGGAGTAGGTGTTTGGCTCTATGTGGGATGTTTGGGAGGCAAGAAACAAAAAGAAGCTTCTTCCACAGAGGAATACTGAGGAACATTTCTGAATGCTCCAGGGGAGGAGGGGAAGAACCTGCCCAGGAACAAATCTTGGCTGCAGAAATTTGTATTAATTAGCAAAGGTCACATCACGAGGTGCAGAGAGAATCCCAAGACAGAAACATCCCCAGGTTTACTCTGAAGGGGAGATGGTTTTGAGCCATGACACAACCCATCAGCTAAACCCTGTGAGCAGTGAGAAGAGAAGTCAAGCAGGATTCAGCTCAATCCCTTTTCAGCCAGGGCCCACCCCCAGGCACTGCTGTCACAAGGATGAGCCTGTGTGAGCTCCTCAAACACGGTGTTTTGGCCTCAACATTCAGCTGGAGGCGACTCATCTCCATTCAGAGGGATGTTCCTCTTTTATTTCAGAGTGCTGCTCCTGCAATCCCAAAACGGCACAAAAATAGACCTCCAGGATGACACGAGGACTGGGAGGAGTCCTCAATAGCCAGGGGCAGCCCAGGGAGGAGCAGCAGGGGCACTGATGCTGTGATGCCAGCTGGGGAATGCCACCTGAGCCTGCAGTGACAAACACAGGGGCAAGAGACCCAGGAGAGAAACATTCCTTCCCATTCCAGCTGCCTGCTGCCTCTCCCTCTGAGACACCCCCAAACTACAATCTGCTGGGCAGCAAAACTGCTGGAACACAACCAGAGTTGGATGGACTTTGGAACAAACCCACTTTGGAATGGCAGGGAGTGGAACAAGAGGATCTTTCCAGTCCCCAAGCCATGCTGGGGCTCTGGGATCCAGCTGAGGTTACTCTGCACTCACACATGCAGTGAGGACACACCACAGACTGGAAACCCTTGGGGGTGCCAGGGCCCTCAGGGGGTGTCTGAGCCAAGCTCCCACTCCAGCCATGAATTTTCAGCAGGTTCCTTAGGGCTTTGCCTAGGCAGGCCTGAAAGTCTCCAAGGAGGAGCAATCCCAAGTCCCTGAGGCCCCATTCCAGTGCTTCACCTTGTTCAGAGTTCAGAACTCCCCTTTGCTCCAGCCAGAACCTGCTGTTTCAGCCTGACCTGTCACTGCCCTGTCACAGGCTGTGACAGCCTGGCTGCAGCCCAGGGACCTCCTGGGGCAGGGGACAAACACCATGAGGGCCCCAGGACAAAGGACAGTCTCTAATTTCTGTTTCTTTATCAGACCTGAAGCATCACAGACCAACAGCCACACCTGAGGTGGGAGATCCCAGCACAAGGAATCTCTGCAGGAATTCTCCTCTCCAGGCTGGGAGAGCTGGGAATGTTCACCTGGAGAGGAGAAGGATCCAGGCAGAGCTCAGAGCCCCTGGCAGGGCCTGAAGGGGCTCCAGGAGAGCTGGAGAGGGACTGGGGACAAGGCATGGAGGGACAGGACACAGGGAATGGCTTCCACTGCCAGAGGGCAGGCATGGATGGGATCTTGGGAAGGAATTCCTGGCTGGGATGGTGGAGAGGGGCTGGGATGGAATTCCCAGAGCAGCTGTGGCTCCAACCAAGGCCAGGTTGGACACTGGGGCTTGGAGCAGCCTGGGACAGTGGGAGGTGTCCCTGCCATGGCAGTGCTGGCACTGGATGTTTTTTAAGGTCCCTTCCAGCCCAAACCATTGTGGGATTCCATGGAATGCTGTGTATGAGAAATGAAGGGCCCAGATGACATCAGGACAATGAGGAGACACCTCAAACACTTCAATCCTACTTGACTGAAAAACCACTTTCGAAAATCCCCAAAAACTGCTGTGCAACCAGGCCAAGACAAAGTGACCCCAAGCAGGCCAGTGCCACTGCCCACACTGACCAGCACACGCTGGTGTCCAAATCCAGGATTTTTCAGTGTGAAACCTCAGGTTTTAGCATCAGTTTAACAGAAACAAGCACAATGTTCAAAGGCCTTTGACCATCTTTCTTTTATCCATGGCCTGTCAAGATCACTCTGGATAACCAAACTCAAACCAGAAAATTCACTCCACAGACTTAGACAGGATCTACAACAGGGAAATACAGAAAAACAGCATGGCATGAGGAGAGAGGGAGCAATAAGGAGGATTGTTCTATTTCTACCCTTTCATGACATTTTGAAGTCTTGTACCACACAGAGCTCAAGAATTTGTTCCAGTTTTACCTGGGGAAGAGTTTAATTTTACCTGGATAACCACTGGTAAATACCACTGTACAAACATTGTACAAGTTCCTCTTTCAAGCCCTACAGGAATTACACTCTCCCAGCTGTGTCCACAGGATTTATGGGATGGGAAGCCCCTTTATCCTGCCCATACCCACAGGTTTGACTCACATTTCTGGAGTCTTGGATTTGTTTTTCCCATTGAAGAATTCTGGAAGTGCACGGCGCTCAATCACATGGATACTGCAACAAAAAAGTCCAGGTGTCAGATTCTGAGACAGCAACAAATATCCTCCCTCTATAATCACTGACTTCTTCTCAAAGTCAGGTTCTGAAGCAAAACAAAAAGGCTTTCAGTAGCAGAGACAAACAGAGAATGGTCACACAAAGACTAGAGAAGGAAAAGAGAAAGGAATGAAGGTGGGAATTAGAGGGAAATCAACCTAAGCAAAACCTGCTGAGGAGGCAGAGTGAACATCTCTGCTGTTTGAAATTCTCCTCCTCATTCCCAATCCCTGAGAAGAGCCAGGAAGATTCCAACAAAAAACATGGGAACCAGACCCAAACCAGGGTCACTCCCTCCAGCCCCCAGACCCAAACCAGGGTCACTCCCTCCAGCCCCAGGCTGATTTGTGAGACAATAAACCCCAGTGAGGGCTCCCCCAGCCCCCTCTCACCAGTTGTAGTCGAACCAGGAGGCGTAGCTGGGGATGATGATGTGGTTGGTCTGCTCGGTGACATTGTCCTCCCCGGGGTCAATGGAGCGGCTCTGGTCACCCTTGTTGGGGTCCTCGTCCTCCTGGGGACAGAGGGGACACTGAGGGCAGGACAGCACAGCCCTCCCAGATTCTGTGACACCCCCAGCAGCAGGGAGAGCTTTGGTCCCTCTCTGCTGCCCCTCCTGTTCTGCAACTCAAATTCCAGCAAATGTCAGCTCCTGACCCCAAATGATCATGAGGAGGGCACAGAGGAGGCAGCAGAACGGGGTCAGCATGTGACAAGAACTGTACAAAACACCTCAGGTGTTGTTTGAGCAATGTTAAAAATAACCAAGCCCCACAGCCAGACCCTAAGGGGTCACTGGTACCAATAATGGATCTTTGGCTGGGACTGAGCTCCCCCAAAGACAACAAGGTGTCACTCTGAACACAGTCAGTGATCTGACAACTGGTAAAAATAGTGCCTGGCACACCACAAATGCAATTCAATACAGCAGCTACCCCTGCAGCTCTATTGAAATGATCAGGAAGCCAAAGCAGTGTTTAGATTTAGTCCTGAAACCTAAAAAAAAAAAAAAAGCAAAACCTCTCCTCTGAAAAACGCTTCTTGGAAAATACTTGGCATCTGTCTCCTCATTCTCCTTTTTAATAACTAGATTTAAAATACCAAGTAATCCCACAGAATCTGGAGAGTTTTACAATAACAAACCCTCAATCCTGCTAGTAACTGATTCAATCTTAAGAGATCACCTGAAAGTGAGTACAGGTGAAGTTACCGAAGGTGAGATTAAGATCTTGACAGGACATGGGGAATGACTTGGAAGAGAAGGAGGGCAGGGCTGGATGGGATGCTGGGGAGGAATTCTTCCTGCTGAGGGGCTGGGATGGGATTCCCAGAGGAGCTGTGGCTGCCCCTGGATCCCTGGCGGTGCCCAAGGCCAGGCTGGATGGGGCTCAGAGCACCCTGGGACAGTGGGAGGTGTCCCCATGGCAGGGGTGGCACTGGGTGATCCTTGAGGTCCCTTCCAACCCAAATCTGGGATTCTACACCCTCAGTTGTCAACAAATTGAGGGAGAAGCAGGTGCTGTTACCTTCCCTCCAGTCGCCACTGTCTCCTCATCCTGCTCATCTGAAAGGTAAAAACATTGAGAATTACACCAATAAACTCATTTAAATGCTCGTGAGCCTTTCCAGCAACACAACTGTTTAATTGGAAAGGACATTTAATTCCTTTTGGGAGGGAAGGGAGGAGGGAAACAAAGTGGATCCCACACCACTAAAGCAATTACAGCTTTACCTATCCCAGACCAGGGAATAGGTAGGAATACAGAGGAAGGATAATGAGAATTTCTCAACACTTCAGAATCCATAATTAATTACTTCCTTTCCCAGTGTCCTAGATGACTCTTGTATAATCAGATATGGTTTGTATCTCATGTCAAGGCTCAGCAAAGCTCAGGGAACCCGTGATTTACCCTGATTCCCAGAAAAAAACCAAAATTCTGCTAGAAATTTTCTCCTAAAAAATTCTGCTTGTATGTCATGTTAAAAAAATAAAAACAACAATAACCTGTGAGGCAACAGCCTTGTAGTGAAAAGAAGAGTTGGTATGTTGGAACTTGAACATGTATGAAATATGAATTAATTCTACAAAATAGCAGAACTAGAGGTAGCTTCTTGAAATTGAGAGATTGAGAAATATTTAAAATATATTTGAGAGTATTGACTGCAATATTTTCTCTTGAGGGTGAGGCTTGGGGCAGGGGGCGGGGGCTTTACCCAGGTCTGCCACGGTTCCTCCTTTCACGGGCGTGTTCTCACTGTCCTTCTTTGGGTTCACTGCAAGAACAGGGAGCGGTGAGAGAGCAGCACACAGGGATTCTCCAGCCTGGCCTGCTTTCCCTGCACAGTTCAGGAGTTCACACGTCTGTCCCACTTCCCTGCATTCCCAGCTCCACACAAAGCAAAGCAGGAGCTGCCACGGTAAGCCTGCACCTCCCCACCTGTCCAACACACAACAAAGCTCAAGTGCAAACCCAGACCAAGGAACACCCAAAACGTGAGACTCCCAAAACAACCTGGTGTCAAGGATGCAGAAGGAATTCTTTTTCCCAGAATTATTATTGCTCACATCAACACTTCCCTGAAAAGGACTAAAAGCACTTGACATGGAGCACACTTTCCACCCATTGAACATCCTTCTTCTGGGCACCTGGCAGGGAAATATTTTGCTCCAGAAAACTCCATTTCCCCCAATATGAACAGGTGAAATGAAACATTTAAGCAGATTGTTGCTAATCTATTTTTAAAGTGTCTTTGATAAATATAGTTCTGTATTTTAAAAGGCCAAGAGGAGGTGACTGCTGCCCTTTTCAGCTGTTACATCCCTGACCAGATAAATTCATGGGCAGAAATCACCTGCCCCATGGCCACAGAGTATTTCAAAGACTGGACAAAATCTAAACACGATTTAAATGCAGTTTAATTTTTAACACTCAAAGAGCCCAAAGTGTTCTCATATTTTACCATTTTTGGGAAGTACCACTTCTTCTATGTTGGGTACTGGGGTGGGATCCTCCATGTCCTTGGTGAGGTCCTCCTGTTCATCCTCTTCCTTCTGCCCCCTCCTTTTCCCATAGAGAGCTGCTTGTCTGGAACAGAGCAGACACAGGGGCTGTGCCACATCTCCTCTGGACATTGCTCAGGTGCCAGGACAGGAGGGACAAACCCTCCTGAAACCACTCTGGGAACAGAGGCAGAAACAGCCCCACGTCTCCTCACAGAACCCTACTCAGGCTTTACACTTGGAAGGAAGAATTCAGATTATCAACTCATTCTTGATAAAAGTTCCAGTTTTGTCTTATTAGAGCCCAACAGGTCCACACACAAGACCTGAATTTTTAGCTCTGAAGTTCTCCCCTCCATACCCACACATAAAACCCCATCACTAAGTTTTTATTTGGGTAAATTATTGGTAGAATAAAGAACTGCACAAACTGCTCAGGAATAATCCCTCTAGCCTACCCAGAAACAATTATGGAACCCCAGGTCACAGAGCTCTCCCCATAAGCATTCCTTGAATTTCTTCATTTCCTCATTTCTTTTCACCTCAAATTCCAGGCCTCTGGAAACTCCCAGACACTCACCCTTTCTTCCCTGTCTTTTTCCTGGACTCCACAGGGGTGGGGGGTGGAGAAGGGGAATGTTTCCTCTTCCTTGTGCTGGCTGCTGCTTTCCTGTCCCTCCTCTCTGGGCTCCTCACGGGCTGGGAGGGAGCAGAGGTTTGAGTTATTCCCAAATTCTCTGACTGCACAGCTGGAGGCTGCATCCTTCCTTAACCCACCCCAAAATAGGATGCCACAGCTGCCCTGGGAATTCCATCCCAGCCCCTCTCCACCATCCCAGCCAGGAATTGCTTCCCAAGATCCCACCCAGCCCTGCCCTCTGGCACTGGAAGCCATTCCCTGTGTCCTGTCCCTCCATGCCTTGTCCCCAGTCCCTCTCCAGCTCTCCTGGAGCCCCTTCAGGCCCTGCCAGGGGCTCTGAGCTCTCCCTGGATCCCTCCCTGCTCTATCCATGCAGACAAAGGACATTCCTGTCCCTCCAGCTCCACTCACCTCTTCATTCTTCATGGAGATCCTCTGGCGAAAACTCACGGATTTCCTGTTCTCATCCACCTCATAATCCTCTTCATTCATCCACTCATTGAACACATCAGTGTCCAAAATCCACTTGGCATGAACCTGCACAACAGGAGACAGGACAGGCTGATGCTTTGGAAAGAAATAACTCCATGAGAGACCTCCCAGGATTAAGGACATTCCCAGAGCTTTTTCAGATCTGCATGTCCCAGTCTCTGGTTTCACACACACTCCTGGCAGTGTCACAGGGCAAACCCACGAAGGATGAACAGGACTCAGAATTCAACCTCTGCTCCTCTACCATTTCCAGGCCCCCTGAAGGGCGAGGTCAGTTCTGAGAGCTGGGACAGCAGCTCTGGTTACCAGTGTTCTCTGGATGCTGAAAGTTACCATCAAAACTTCCTGAATATCAGATCCCCTTGGCAGATGTGCCACCAACACCAAAAAGTGAGGAAGAGTTGGCCACTCCCTGGACAGACAAGACCAAATGCCTGGATTTAAAATACCCACCTTCACATAGTTTGGTTTACACAGCTGAAAAAACTCCTGGTGCTTTAGAGTAATTTATACAATTTATTATTGATTTATTAATACTTCACACAATTCTGACTATTCCTAGTAAGTCTCAGACTCCAAAAATCCTGTTTTACAGGTGTTTGAACAGACTGCAGGCTCCTTTCAGCCTGGGCTGCTGTGACTCTGCAGGCCAGCAGCACACACAGAACGTGGCCAGGGGTGACACAGTGAGTGCAGAACAACCAAAGCCAACACCCAGCTGCCCCAGCAGGGGAATTCTGGGGAGGACTGAGGCAGACTCACCTTCCAGGGCTTCTCAGGAATGGGGGGATCCTCAATTTCCGCATCAATCTCGTTGGCATGGACCCAGGTGTCATAGCTAGAGGGGTGAGCAGAGAGCAGCTCAGCCAGCAGCAGTGATTTCCAGCAGCTCTGGCACGTGCACATCCCACTGCTGGGACTGCACACAGGGAACAACCCTGCTCTGTGCCACAGCAACTGGGCACAGGGCAAAGGGAGGGCCCAGGGCACCCAATGCACATTGGAATTTAAAAACCCTCTCCCTGAACCGGCTCCAGCTTCAAGTGCAAATCTGGAGAGATCCAGGGGGTAAAGGCAGCTCAGAGTCACCCAACCAAACCCTGCCATTAACTGAATTCACTTCTTTCTGTTCTCCTGACCTCAAAGCAAGAGCTGCTGGATTCCTGGAAGGGAGGAGGCTGCACCCTGTCCTAGAAACCATTCATTATCTATATTCACACTTCCACATTATTCCCTCAAAACTCTCTTTGCACTGAGTGACAGCAAAACCCAAATCTGTAATCAGCACCAGGTACTGAGGAACAGGGAGAAGTCAGGTGCAAGGAAACGTGCACACAACATTCCTGGTTTTATACCAGTTTTGTGTGTACCTAGTCTAAAAACACCAATACAAACTTGACTACTGAAACAAATAGAAAAATACTTAAAGGCTCTTCATCAGTATGAATAAAAAAACCAGTGTCATTAATGTTTGCTCTCCTCCACTGAAAGCCCCACATGAGATAAGAATTTGGTGTCTGAACAGATTTTAGTGGCCTGAAAAAGTTAATTAAGTACAAGTCAATACTGGGTTATCAATGTTTTGATTGATCTTCCATAGCCTGGGCTCAGAAACCAGTTATTGCAAATGCACTGAAGTTCCTAACAGCACATACATTGAATTTTAACATGTTCCAACAGCACAGGGCAGGTTTCTCCAAGGGGTGCTTTAACAGCCACTTGCACCTGACTGAAGACAACCCTTGGAGTGAAATCTCTTGCCAGAGTTCAGCCAGACTGGAAGTTCTCCCTTTACAATTTAAGGAGAGGCTCATTCCAGCTTTAAAATCTGGCTCAGTTTCCAAGCAGTTCCTCGTGGCTCTGCAGAAGAACTCCTCTTGCAGCCTCGCCCACGTGCCAGTGCCACAGATGCATGTGGACATTGCAGTTTTAAACCAATGGTTAATTCTTTTCAAGCTTTGCACATTGGGATCAAGACTTTTCCATCAACATACAGTTAAGACTCAGGGTTTGAATTCCCCACAGCTTTCTTTACCTGTCTGGAAAAAAGCCCCAATGTACCAGCACCTGCTTGTCCTTTTTCATCACAGGTCTCAACCACTCATCTGCAAAGGGAACGAGATCCAGGTCAGAAATGGAGGGAAAAGCACAACAATTCACTTTTCCACAGAGAAGTTATTGCAATTTTTTGCAAACCCCTCTGCTGAAGGTCTGCTCAGGGCCTGAGCTGGGAAGGGACCTTAAAGCTCATCCCAATCCCCCCCCTGCCACGGGCAGGGACACCTTCCACCATCCCAGGGTGCTCCAGGCGTCCAACCTGGCCTTGGACACCTCCAGGGATCCAGGGGCAGCCACAGCTGCTCTGGGCACCCTGTGCCAGGGCCTGCCCACCCTCCCAGCCAGGAATTCCCTCCTAATATCCCATTTAACCCTGCAGCTCCCAGTACCAAACCCTGCAACCCAAATCCTGAGACCAGAGCCCAGCACAGCATTACAGGAGAAACCCCAAGGATGTGAACCTGTCTCTCTGATCCCTGCTGGAATTTTGGGCTGCTCCCCACAGTGTAACCTGGGCTCAGAGCCCGAGGCAGGCCCAGGGCTGAGCCTGGGCACGGTGCTGCCACAGGGACAGACACAAACCCTCCCTGATCCCTGCAAACCGCAGGGAGCACTTCCACCTAGTGGCCAGCACAGGCCAGGCAATGCGGGAAAGGGATGCATTTCTGGCTGTGCAACTTGGGCTTGAGGACAATCACCCACCAGGTAATTAAATGTATTCAAGACAAAAAAAGGAAGAAATATTTTTTTTTGCTGTTTGCTGAAAGAGGCAGCTGTGAAATGGCTTTTTTTGGATCTTGCACTTCATGCAGGCAGAGTGAACTTGAACACAGCCAAGCCTTGCCACCCACACACAAGGATTGTACCAGCATTCCCTACAGAATTCCTGGACAGCCAGAACTCAGAACCAAGGAATTGCTGAGGTTGGAAAAGCCCTCCAAGATCACAGAATGCAGCCACTCCCCAATGTCCCCAAGTGCCACATCCAGAGAGCTTTGAAATCCCTCCAGGATAGGCAGGAAGAATTTTCCCAATATCCCCTAAACCCCCCCCATGCACATTATCCATAATGCAGCAAGTGTTCCTCAGGAGCAGGGTGGCAGCAGTTCTGCTGAACACTTCTGTAACTTCTCATGGCATTAATTACAAAACTTAATAACTGTCACAGAAGGTTACCATCATCCATTGAGGTAGGACTTGGATACACATGGTGGGTAGCCTTGGATTTCTCTTCAGTGACTGTTCCCTGTGGGAAACATGGAAGAAGAGGAGAAGCTGCATGAGAAACCCTCAACACATCACCCCAAAACTCAGCTGGTATTCAGAATTCCATCCCATAAACATGTAAGAGATTCATTTGACAGCACAACAAGCTGCAAATTCCACCTTTGGCCGGCAGCAGCAGCAGGAGGAATTAGAGCAGGAGTGGGATGTGCAGATACTCTGGGATCAGGGGCGGAAGGACAAGAGTTCCCACAACTCAGAAAAGAGACGGGGGCAGCAAACAGCAAAGGAGGGAGCTGGAAAATAACAGAAGTTGGAGCAGGGAGGACTTGGATACCAGGGAGCCACAGGCACTGGGCTGGGCTAGTGGGGAGATGACAGCAAGGGGTTAAAAAAATGAAAAAAACAAGATACTGAAGAAGCAAAGTTAGAGACAAGATGAGAATTCAGAGGCAGAGCAAAGGAAAACCCCAAAAGCACAATTAGGGACGATTTCTGTTTTCATCTCTTCACATCCCTGTAGAGACAAAGCTGCTTTAAAAATCCCTTAAATTACTCATGGATACAGCGTGGAGCTCACTACAGACTTCCTTTATGAAAGGAAAATTGATTAATTCACTCTAATTTAAGCAATAACACCCATCCTGAATCAGCCAAATAATTAAAAGCAACTTGTGAAAATCTGCCCAACTGAGGCTGAGACAATGGCTCATAATCACAACACAGGAAATCCATTAAATCTGGAAAACAAACTCTTTGGCTGCAGCTGTGAATTGTCCTGACACAAAAGCCATCAGAGCATCCAGAGGTCACATTCCAGGGTGTTTCTCTCCAGACAAGTGAGAACACTGTTCATGCTTTAAGAGATGAAGCCATTAATCTTGCTCAAGGCATCCTTTAGCACCTGGAAATGAGGGCAAGGTTCTCTGATGCTGCCCAGCACCAGCGATAGAATTGAAATAAAGCAAAAACCAACGAGCATTTCAAGAGTGAAGCTTCCTTCTGCTGTCCCACACATCTGGAACAGCTGCCTCACATTTGCACAAACCTGCACTGAGCAATAAATCAGCCAGGCCTGCCTCCAGCTCACCCAGAGCCATCTGCAGCAGAGCCAGGTTTGCTTTTAGAGCACGGCCAGGATTCAGGCTCCCTGGGAGGATCAAAACCATTCCACAGGGAGCTGCTGCTGCTGCCCTGTGTCCTCAGACACCCCCAGGGCTGGGCCAGGGGTGTCCCTGAGAGCTGGGCAGCCCTGGGCACAACTGGGCTGTGTGACACTCACCTGGTGACGTTTGACAATGTCCTTCAGCTTGTTGGCCAGCTTCAGCTCCATGTCAGGAATGAGGTAGATGGTTGGTCTGCTCAGACAGTTGTTCTATGAGAGAGCAAGTTGAACAAGGAATTAGGAGGTGATCTGTAGCAAAAATCAGAATATTTCTATTAAAATCCCCAGAGCTGGAACTCCAATGGAACTCAGAGCAGGGGGTGACACAGGTCAGTGATCCCAGCTCCGGGAGCCCTGGGACAGGGACATTCCCCTCACACACCTCCCCAACAAAGCTCTGCCCAGGGTTTTACCATGCACTGAAACCCCTGTACATGGGCAAGGCTTTCTTGTAATAAGAATATTGTTGCTTTTTGCTGTTCTTCCCGTTTCCATTCCTAACAAACACCTGAAAATTTATGCTTTGACTACATTATACACTGAACTTGGCTTCGGAGTTTGAAAAAAAATCATACATAATTCCCATGCAGCAGTTAAAAAACCTGAACCTCAAACTAGACTCCACAGAGCAGCTTAGTGGGTGCAGAAAATAACTCGTTTGATAAGTGAGACTAAAATGTGTCCTAACCTGAAAAAGTGTAGATCAAACTGAAAGCCAGCCCTGGAATGGGTGTGCACAGGACCAGTTACTCAGTCCCAAGGATGCCACTTGCACAGGGCCATGGGGACACTTGGGATGCTTTCTCTTTCCTTCCAACAGCTTTTCCTCACCCTCTGCATATGCACAGAGGGTCAGTGGAAATATTCTGCATTTTTCAAGTGAAATTGTGACTGAAGTGGGTGGGACAGGGAGGGGACAGTCCCCCATTCCCACAGGAGACCAGGAGGATGAATTCCTTCCTTCCCTGAGTGCCCAGGAGTGGATCCCTGCCCTGGGGATTGTCCTTACCTGCACCAGTGTTTTCTCAATGGTCATGAACATCTCCACGTTGCGATCCATCCGGGAGGGATTCTGCAGGTCAAACCTCCTCCTGGTGAGGGAAATGATTCAAAAATATTAACTTGAACTGCACCTCCCCACCTGCCAGCAGTCCAGAACATTCCCTGCTCCACACAAACACTGGCTCATGGCAGCGGGGTCAGGACACTTCCAGCACAGCCACAACTATTTCTGCTGCACTTGAGCAAGAAAACCACAATGAACCAAACCAACAAATGCAGCTGATTTGTGAGATGTTTGGGGAGAAAAAGGAATGTTCATAGTGTCCACCAAACCCTACAGCAGGGTTGTGCATTGCACCACAGCCACAGGAGTAATGAGACACACAACCACCATGGATTTCAACAGCCAGATGAGAAAATTCATGGATGAGCTCTCGTGGTTCTCTTACTTCTAGCTGCACCCATCCACCAGTCCTGGGATTCCAGAGAACCAGCAATTCCTCTGCCTGGTGTGAGAACAAACCACCCCCCAGAACACAGGCAGCTAACAATCCATGGCAGCATCTCACCACTGCCTTTACTGCACCCTGCTGCTTTAATTTTGGTATTTCACAAATCATCGCAATTATTGCAATGTCAATGGAGATCTGTCCATCAGAAACAGGGAGGGCACAAAACCTGAGAAATCCTCGTGGGAAGCAGCAGGAGAGCCCCCAGATTCCCTCTGCTGTACCCACCTGACCCTGAACACATCTGGGACTCACAGATGGGCCAAGCCAAGTGAGGGATTTGAGTGGTGACCCCAGGGCCTGAGGAGGGACAACCCCAGCCCCAAACCAGCCCCTCACCAAGTCCAGCACCAGCAGGGGTGTCACAGATGGGGCTGAGCCCTCAGGATCCAGCCTCTCCCAAACCCCAAGCAGGCACTGAGCCCTCAGGCTGTGTCTCTCAGATGCAGAACACACATCCTTGCACCTCCAGGTTTGGGAACAGCTGCTGCTGGAGCCTGGAAAGGCTCCCTGGGGTGTGAGGTGGTGGCAGGGTGTGAAATGCAAAGCCCTGCACACCCAGAGCAGTGGGGAAGCCTGGAGTCACCACCCAGTTCAAACCAGTCATTCCACAGCCAAGGGCACTGCCCTATAAACACATCCCTGCTGCCAGCAAGAAATCCCTTCTTCCAGTCCAGGAATGTTCAGAGAAGGTGAAGGAAAGCAAAGCTCAGCCCCAAAACTTTTAGCCCCAAGGCCTGTGACCACACGAGGATGTGACCCCACTAAATCAAACATGACACCCCAGCTGGGACCACCACCTCTTCTCCAGGGGCTCCTGGGATTTGCAGGAGGTTCTGTGGGAACACTGAGGTGCTGGACAGCTCTGTCAACACCCTCTGTCAGGGGGGATGGTTTCTGCCCTAAACTACATCAGGACTGCCCTTGACACTGAGGACATGGCAAACAAATCAAATGTAAGATGCTGGCATATTTATTGGAATCAGCCTTTTAAAGAGGAATTTATGACCTCGCTGTGTGCTTTGCAAAGTTCACCCCGACTTGCAGAAGCAAGGCCAGACATGAAGGTGTCAGACCATGTTAATGAAGTATTTTACACCCATAATACAGAGGGTTTTTGAGCCAAGATCGAGCCCCTCCTCCAGTATTCAGCCATGGTTTGTATCCAAAACACCCAGAATGGCTCTGTGGGAGACAAATGCCAAACAAAACCTACAGACCTCTTGGTACCTGTGAGACAAAGACACTCAGGGCACAACCAGAATTTTGACATTTTTTGCTCAAAACCTGCACTGTGCATGCCCCCAGATCCCTGCCTGCTTCAGAAACCCAGAGAAGGACATGGATCCATTAATAAGAGCACTGTTTCAGCTGCCCATTTGGATAAAATGGCACTAATTCCTCCTGTGCTCAGCTCAGAGACTCCCTGTGCCAGCTGGGACAGCTATGTCCAGCTCTCAGACATACCTATTGTGGCGAGGAAAGGGACTTCTCCTATAAGACAGATCAGTCACAAACAGGTTAAGCAGGAGCGACAATGCAGACCATTCAAAAATCAAATCAATCACAGTGCAGGCAAACAGCACAGATTATTTGGAGGAGTCAGTGAGGGACACATTCCAGGCTCCAGGGCTGATCCTCAGAGTTAAGTTGCAGGATTACTGCCCGCTCCAGCCCACATGCACAGACACCAGGCACTACCCACGCTAATCCTGAGGCAGCAGCAAGGCAGGGACAGGGGAGGAGGCAGCTCCAGAGCTCGGCTGGGCTGGACAGCTGGCTGCAAACCACATTGTCCTGGTCAAAATGTGGGGTGTTCAAATATTCCAACACTCCTGAAGTTGGAACCATTCAATTCCTGTATCTTAAGGCAAAGAGGTAGCGAGACACTCCTGATAAACCACACTGCAAAGAGGTGCCTGTCCCAGGAGTTGGTGAGATTGGAATAGGAAAACCCCTGAGAGTGGCTTACTCCTGATATATCCACCTCAGAGAGAGCAGATATGAATATAAATAATTCCTCAAAACAACCAACCATTCTCAAACAACTTCGTTTTGCCTTTTAAATGGCTCTTGTGTGTAAAAACAACTCAGTCAGGAACGCTGTTACAGACTGGAAACATTACATCCAAACTATTTACATTTGTGGATGGGAACAATCTCTGCTTAATTTTATTGACTGCTTACATTTATCGATTTTCCATCCTCATTTTTTGCCCAATGTTCTCAAAATTAGTAATTTCAAGGCCAGTTTGGATGGGGCTCAGAGCAGCCTGGGATAGTAGAAGGTCCCTGCCACGGCAGGGAGTGGAACTGGATGGGCTTTAGGGGCCCTTGCAGCCCAAACCATCCCAGGATTTTATGATCCTATGCTGCTGTTCCCTTGGGAAGAGGATTATAACTTAAAAACACCCAGGATAAACCACTCCTGGGATGTCACAGGGATATTTTTCATTCCTGTATCAACAGCTCCAGGGGCAGAGTTTCTAAGTGCTTACACTCCCCATTCTTGGAGCAATGGAAATCTGAGCATTTATTAGAATCTGCAGTGCTTCATGCTTTCCTAAATACAACTAAACCAAATAATCAATACAGCAACAAAGATTTATGTCTCACAGATTTGAGACTCTGATTCTGGTTCATTTTCTCAGTCAGACAGCAAGGAGATAAAAAAAGAGCCTCAAACTTGTCATTAACTCCGACTACAGGCCCAAAACCTTAAACTTGGCCAACTTCTCTTTAAATTTAGAAGTGTGGGGGTGTGTCTTAAAAAAGCTACCATCAGCAAAAGAGGAAAAAAATTCCCTCTTCCCATCTCCACTGCCTTGCCTGCCCGATTCTCCAGGAAGAATTAAACTTTAGGTAGTTTACATAAGCAATTCATGTGCTTGGTTTCATGCAGAAGGTGTATAAACCACAAATAAAAACTTACCAGCCCTGTTCATTCTTATATTTGTAAGCAGCACCAAGAATGTGACATAATGTACCTCCAGCTTTGAAATCCATGAAGCACTTTGCCTGGAACCCGAAAAACAAGGAAAAACAGTGACATTGACTTTAATGCAATTATTTTAAACAAACACATATTGGTTAGCTGAGTTTTAGACAGAACATATCAAATAAGAAGTTAATTTTCAGATGAAACACTTTTGGAGTTTGAGGTTCTCCTTTCAGAATGTTTTCTGAAGATTAAATGCATTTGGATTAAGCAGAATTCTTTGTGTCTGCAAGAACTTGATGTATCTGAAAGCTCCAAGTCCTTCCTTGTAGAGCTGTAAAAATCCACAGCACTCTTTGAACACCCATTTCATAGTAAATTAAACCTGAAATCGTAGCTGTCAGGGAAGCAGCTCTTCATCTGTACGAGAACATCAAACCAGATCATCAGAAATGAGCACCTGAAGCAGAATTCAGATATTCCACACTCACAGCCCTCCCCCATGGAAAGCTGACAGAAGCTGCACAGCCACGGTGCAGATCTTCCCTAAAACACCAAATCCAGCTCATTTCAGCCCAGCTTTCTTCCCTCCTAGTTTTACCATTCCCAAAGCAGGAATTTCACAACATTCAAACAGGAGCACAAGGAGGCTGGAAGCTCCAGAGTCCCACCAAGTCCATTCTCTGAAAGGCCATTTTAAAAAACCCTGTTTCCTGCACAGAAAGCTCAATTTTTCTGATACATTTCAGTCTGGGATTGTATTTGCATCTTCCCTGATCTCTCTAGCCAGGAGGGTTGAACTTGGGAAAAGCCAGCTGCTGTCAAAGTCATCCTGGAAATGGAGACAGCAGGATGGAGCTGAAGGCAGCACCAGGGACAGCAATGCCAGGATCTGCTTTGATCCTGGATTATTCTGTGTTTCTCAGTAAACATCAAAAACTTGTACAAGGCACAAGGCAGAATGTGGGGAGTTGTTCAGAGGCCAGGCTCTGGTTCCCACCAGGGGCTTTCTGCTGGGAGCAGAAGAGACCCCACAAACAGCAGCATTCCTGAAGATGGGCTGAGGAGCTGTCTCCTGCTGGAAGTAACCAAGATCCAAGTGCTGTTAATGAACCTGAGCCAATTTGACCAGATTAGACCTTTGAAGAAGCAAGAACAAACACAGGAACAACATCTTTATGATGCCACTGCAAGGTTTATTGCCCATTTTTAAGATAAGATAATTGATTTAAGGCTTGGGAGCAGTCCAATGGTTTGTGCACTGGTGGAATGTGGGCAGGTTTATGATTTGTGCTGCCACATCCAAATAAAGCTCTGCAAATTCTCTCTGTCCCTAAAGCTTCCCATTATCACTGAGGTATCAGGAGAGGTGGTGAGATCTTAATGGCACCTTGGGCACTTCTGGGTGCACTCCAAAGCACCAGGAGAGTCACAAAATCCCAAAATGGTTTGGGTGGAGGGATCTTAAGGATCATCCAGTGCCACCCCTGCCATGGGCAGGGACACCTCCCACTGTCCCAGGCTGCTCCAAGCCCTGTCCAGCCTGGCCTTGGGCACTGCCAGGGATCCAGGTGCAGCCACAGCTGCTCTGGGCACCCTGTGCCAGGGCCTGCCCATCCTCACAGGGAACAATGCCTTCTAAAATTCATCTGGGAATTGTTCTGAGATTCACGCCATGAGTGTGAAAAACCTTCCAGTGAAGGAGCATGCACCTCCCACCCTCATGGAGAGGCTACAGGGGTAAAACCCCTGGGGGAAACCACAACAGAACAAAAAAAGGCACTCCTGTCACATGGAGCCCCAAGCACAGCAGTTCTGTCAACAGTTTTCAGGAAAACCTCACATACAATTGGCTTCAACATCTTCATTGGCTATAAATGATTCCAGCTTTGTGTCCCCACCCCAAAGAACCCCAGAGAACCCCCAGTGCCAGCACACATCCTGTGGCAAAGGTGAGCACACACCTCCCTGCTGAGGTTTAGGACAGCTGTCCTGGCCCACAGACCTCCCCTAAATCAGCCAGCTGGGCTTTGGCATCAGGCTGGCATCCCTGCCCTCCTCCCAGACCCCTCTGTGCTGCATCCCCTGCCCTCCACTGCTTCTCTGGACCTCACACTGCCTGGCACAAGATCCTCTGGGTGCTGGGCAGGGCTCCTGGGTGCAGGCTGAAAGCAGCAGCCCTCACAATGTTGATATTGCTTCTGGCTACCTGTATCCCAAGGGACTGGATTACTATTCCAGAGCTTGCAGTGGTGCTTGCAGAATGTGGCAAAGTCCTTTCTCAGCCTTGGCTGCTTGACAAGTCTGGAGTTTAATCAACCAAAACACCTAATGGGAGCTTGTTTGCCTTGCAAAGTGTATTTTATCCACTCAGTTTAGGATGCACCAGTCCAGATTTGGCTTAAAACTGATGAATTGCACTGAATTTCAGTAGAAATTAAAATCTTCCCACAGCATTCCAGAAACCATTTCAAATACACAGAAAATAAGCTGTATTACACTGCAAATCTGCACTAAGGAGATGTGTGCTATTCCAGCCCTTGCAGAGGGTGCACTGGGAAGAGCCGGGGCTGGAGCAGGGATGTCCCAGTGCCCTGGACACGTTCCAGCAGGACACAGAGCTGTGACAGCAGAGGGAGCAGCCCCGTACTCACAGGAAGCTTGGTGAAGGCAGGATTGGTGACATGTTTTCCAAAGGCATCTTCCTGGAACTGCAGCAGCTGCACCACCAGCCCAGCCAATGTTTTATTGGTAGGAGCATCTGCTTGAACGTACTGCAAGACAAAAAGCAGACATCTGTTGAGGAGAGGGAAACTCAGAGTGAAGGTGACACCCCAGCTCCCTCCTGCACCGGGAGAGCAGAGTTTTAGGATTTGGGGATTCCTGGGAAGGGGTGGAGGGGGGTTGGCACAGGAGAAGCACTGAGCATAAACATTTTCCAAGCTTGAGGCAAAAAATGCAGCACTCACCTGTGGCTCATGCCTAGCTCCTCAGGGCTGGGTTACAAACATGGATTAAGCACTCAAGCTGATCTCAGCTCCTAATAAAGGAACAGGCTCATGCTGCCCACACACCCTGAGCTTTCTGCAGTAACTTCACAGCCTCCTGCAGGAATCAACCCCTAATCAATCCTCAGAGCACCCCTTTGGTATAACTAGGATGTCCTGCACAGAGGGAAAAGCTGAGCCACACAAATGTGCTTGTGATGTTTTGGGACAATCTGAGCAGCTCCCAATAAAATGACATTTACATTGTGAATGTAAAATCACAGCATGGAATATTAAACCCTTCCCACGGTGCTGAGGTTTTGTCACCCCTAATATTCAGTATTCATTCACTGGATGTCACCTCCTCACTGGGCTACACTGTCAAGAGAACAACCATCACTTTTCCAGGTACAACATGGAGCAATTTGAGCTACCCCAGTCTCTCAGCCTTAGCTCTTCCCTCAAATCAGATTCTTCTGAAACCCCTTTAAAAACACAATTTTGAACCCCAGAACCCTCAAAGTTTTAAAGCTGTGGTGTCATATACCAGCCAAACCTAACTGAGCCTTGCAAAGCATCAGCTCCAAAGCCACCACAAAGAAATGGAGCGAATGGAAACAATTATAATTTCAGTGTCTGACCACCCCGAGATGTGAGTTCCTCCAGCGCTTTCTCAGGAGCAGACACATATCTGAGAAATTAAATCTTCCCAACTCAAAGGACACAAATTCCCACGAGGCTCCTGAGTGTCCTGTCCTGTGTATAAATCCTGACCTAGAAACATGAGCCTGGGAAGAGCTGAAGGCTAACATTTCAAAGCTGCATTTCAATTTGCCCTCTTCCCTCCCCCAGGATTTAATGTTTTAATTATATCAAAATCACAGAATATCCTGAGTTGGAAGGGATCCACAAAGATCACTGAGTCCAACTCCTGGCTCTGCACAGGACTTTGGACAAGTGGCTGGAGTGACTGGACAAGGCGGAACAGCGTCCCACTGCCAGAGGGCAGGCATGGATGGGATATTGGGAATTAGGAATTCCTGGCTGGGATGGAATTCCCAGAGCGGCTGTGGCTGCCCCTGGATCCCTGGCAGTGCCCAAGGCCAGGTTGGACACTGGGGCTTGGAGCAGCCTGGGACAGTGGGAGGTGTCCCTGCCATGGCAGGGGTGGCACTGGATGATCCTTAAGGTCCCTCCCAACTCAAACCAGTCTGGGATTTTATGAACCCGCTTCAAAAAAAAAAAAAACAAAAAAACACAAACCCGGAAGAGGTGGCATCCTTGTACTGACTCACACTACCTTTTTTCTTCAGATACTTTCCTTCAGAGAAAAAGGAAAATCACACGAGAATACACAGCTTGCAAAGCCTATTCTTAGACATGTGAACTTTTCCAGGCAATCATTCCTTTTCTTGCAACTCCCTTTTTTACCTCTTGCAGGAGGTACTGACAGCTGGAAGCTGTAAAGGAAGACAACACCTTCTCATCTTCCTTTGCACTGCCACTATCCTGCAGATCCTTTTAATGAGAAGCCCATTACCTTGCCTGAGGTTCCCTGAACAATAAGCAGAAAAACCCTTCAAAAAGAAGCCCAAGACTCCCCTCCATCATTTCTGCATGCTAACAAGCAGCACAAATGGATCTTTAAGCAGAAAAACACAGCAATTTCCCAATCAATTCACAGTGGGTCTGAGGGACCACAGAGGTATCAAGTCCAACAGACCTCCAGGTTTTCCCCTCATGTCTACCAAATGATCCTGCAGCAAATAAAGGTTTTTAAGCAGTGAGTTCCAGAGGACAGAATGATGCCCTGTTCCATAAGAAGATTTTGCTCTTGTGCTGAAATGCCAAAGCCTCACTGACACAGCAGAGTTTCCCAACATTTCCAGGATAATTAGACACAAAAACACCCTGACAGCTTTAAGCAGAGAATGTGTGGTCAGAAAGCAGAGAGTGAGCAGCAGCAGAGGGAATCCCTCTGCAGCCAGAGCTGCACTGCAGCTGCCCTGGAAGCCTTTGTCACCGAGAGGGGACAGATCCACCCTCGGCTCTGATGTGGGCACTGCCCTCAGACACCCACAGCGCTCTGCGGTGTGCCCTGCTGCACACACCTTCCCCAAAACAAAGGGCATTTCAGCTCACACCACCACAGAAGAGAGAAGGGAAAACCCACACCAAAATGCTCTGATTTGGGTTACAACTCCTGTTCCTTTTCAAAGGTGACAACACAAAGGAGCTGCAGAGACAGAACCTCCCTGGCTCATCCGAGCCAGTCACGGGAGGGTCGTGCCAAGGACAGCAGAGCTGCAAAGGCTGCCAGGGCAGCCCTGGGGACAGCAGGGGACAGCAGGTGTCCCCAGGCAGGCATGGCTGATGGAACAAGTGCCTGTCCCTATCTCCAGCAGCTGCCAGCAACCTGCTGTCCTCTGCTACAGGATATTCATGGCAGGGAGGAACAGGATCCCAAATCCCCTACAGACACTCCCTGGGCACCAGCCAAGGATCCCAAATCCCCTACAGACACTCCCTGGGCACCAGCCAAGGATCCCAAATCCCCTACAGACACTCCCTGGGCACCAGCCCAAGGATCCCAGATCCCCTACAGACACTCCCTGGGCACCAGCCCAAGGATCCCAGATCCCCTACAGACACTCCCTGGGCACCAGCCCAAGGATCCCAGATCCCCTACAGACACTCCCTGGGCACCAGCCCAAGGATCCCAGATGCCCTACAGACACTCCCTGGGCACCAGCCCAACCCCTGGAGCAGTCCCAGCCCCAGGAATGTGACAGACCCCTCTCCATGGTGCAGGGGGGTCCCAGCTGCTCCCCATGCTGAACTCCTGCTCCTCTCCCCTCTAACCCAACATTCCACCTGCTCCTTAAAAACCACAACACTCTCCTCCCTGCCTCCCAAAAATCAACTTCTCCAGCCTTTTGTCTCAGAGGAGCAGAGCTGTCAAAGCCAACCACAGGTCAAATATTGCCCTGGATATGAACAACACACCCAGACGGGTCCTTGGGAAGCACAGCTGTAAGGCCAAGGTCAGGGGCTGCATCCTTCCTCAGGCACCTGCTAAAAACCCTCCCAAACTACCTCAGAAAGGGGTTTTATAGACAACAAATAACTGCTTTGGGACACCCCGTTTTAATATGAGGGTTGTGGCTTACTGAAAAAGGAAATACCTAAACAATGCACAATGTTAGAGATATATGAGCGTTAATATAATAAAAAGAGAATTGCCCAGTTTACTTCTGAACTGTGAATTTCTAAGAAACTATGGTGACATCAAGGTGTCCTTACAGTCTACCCAAATCATTTTGAAGGAGGGATGGAGAGACTGGACAAGGTGGAATGTCTTCCCACTGCCAGAGGGCAGGGATGGATGGGATATTGGGAAGGAATCCTTGGCCAGGAGAGTGGGCAGGCCCTGGAATAAAATTCCCAGAGCAGCTGTGGCTGCCCCTGGATTCCTGGCAGTGCCCAAGGCCAGGTTGGACAGAGCTTGGAGCAGCCTGGGACAGTGGAAGGTGTCCCTGTCCATGGCAGGGGTGGCACTGGATGGGCTTTAAGGCCCCTTCCAACCAAACCATTCCAGGATCCTGTGACTTTGTTCTACTAGTCTGTAAGATCCCCCAGGACTCCAAAGCCTAGGCATGAACCCATTCCCAGCTCCCAGGGAAGCAAGGCTCCAACATGCCTCCTGCATCCATGCTGCCTGGGAAGGAGCTGGGCACCTCCTGCATGTCCTGATGTACAGAAACAACACAAACTGACTTCAAGCCATCACACGCATAAACAGGGAGGGGGAGGGAGCCTGGAATAAAAAAACTTCAGTGTAATATTAACAATCTCATTTTCTGTCACTATGTTTGGTGCCTGTCAATGAGTTTTTCAAGGTCCAGTGTGATTTTTCCACACTACTACTGAAACCTCTTTCGTTCTTAATTGTGCTCTGGAGACAGAGAGAACTCCCCAGCAGCTGTTGATTTTCTAGAGACACAAAGAACTCCCCAACAGCTGTTGTACTCCAGAGATACAGAAAACTCTTCAACATTAAAGTCTTGCATAATCTAGAGACAAAATGAGCAGCTCTGTAAAAGCAGCTCTCCAACTCTCCCTGCTCCTGGAGACCTCTGGATCCTTGACTGAGCTCAGTGCTGCTCTTGGATTCTCTCCCACTGGTCCCCAGCGTCCCTGGAGCTCCCAGAGCTGGACACACCAAGTGCTGCTGACAGCTTCACCACTGACATGTACAAACATCTATTTTTAAGAGTACAAACTGGACAGAAGCCAGTTAAAACCACCATGTACCTCTCTGGAAGGAGCCACAGCAGGATGAAAACAGGCACAAGATGAACCAGAGTCACACCCAAAAGGGAATAAACCCTTCCCTCTGGAGTGTTAAGGTTCCATCTTCAAGCACTGGTATCAGCTTTCTTGTTTCCCCAAACCAAAATGATTTTTCAGTTTTTAGGAGTATTTTCACAGTAACATTCCAAAACTCACTCACCCTGTAAAGTCTCCGTAGCCCAACTCTAATTACCTTCCAGAACCGTGAGAAATAAGTATCTAATTTTTATAAGCAATCTGAAAGGAGGGGTTTTCCCATTCCTGCACCACACACAAGCTGCCCAGCCAACAGAGAGAGACCCAGCCCGGCTGGGGGGTTTGGAGCCACAGCAAACACCTTTGTGTGCTCACCAGGGCACCTGGAGTCTCCCCAGAGCAGCGTGCTGCTCCAGGGATTTGCTGCGATCCCGGCGTGCTCAGCCAGGACAGGGAACGGGAAAACCACAGCTCCTCCAGAACCACAACCGGAACAAGGCAAACTGCAGAAATATTCTGTTACGTTTCCCTGCCAACACAAAGAGCTCCAGCTGCCGCTTCAAGCTGCACCCCACACCCCGATCCGACCTGGAAGGAGCTGGAAGGACTGGAAAAACACACCCGAGCTGGTTCCACCCCACACCGACCCAGCTCGGATTCCCGTTCTCAGATTCCCTGCCACACAAAGAACCCAAGCAACAACAGCTTGTGCTCATCCCCGGGTGATGGACACCGGGCCTGCCGAGGAGCGGCGGGATGGCCCCAAAATTGGGGAAATACGGAGATTGTGGCACCCTGGGGCAGCGCAGCATCCCCCGGGCATCGTTCCCATCCAGCTAAAGCTCTCCCAGCACCGCTACAACTCGGCGTGGGCACGCTGCGAAGTTACCCCGGCAGATTTCTCACGGCTCAGGTATTGAAATGAAGTTATAAAATCAGCACAGGGGAAAAAAAAACCAAACAAAAACAACACTTAAAGAAAGCGAAGCAGCCGAGTCGAGCGAAGCGTGCGAGGAGGAAGAGGAGCCCAAGGGCACCGGAGCGAGCGATGACGCTGCCGCCGAGCGAACTCGGGGCAACACGCGGGGCTTTAAGCGGCTCCCAGCGGCACCGAAAGGATTCTGCGGATTTTTCCTCCCTTTTTCCAGCTCCCAGCACCGCCGGGGCGCGGCTGGAGCGAAACCCGGCCGGGCCGGGACCTGCCCGCACAGGAAAGTCACCGCCTGGGGCGAGCGCGCACCGGCCGGGCCCCCGCGGGCACCGGGCACGTCCGTGAGGGCCACCGGGGCTGCCCCACACACGGCCCCGGGCACGGCCGGCGCTGAGGGAGCGGAAACGTCCCCGGGGCTGCCCCCGAGCCGCCCCCCACCCGCCGCAGTTCACAAAGAGCGGCGGAGACCTCGGGCTC